>OU426979.1:41922643-42211587 GCA_911387785.2 Aelia acuminata
CTATATAGGGTTGCTAGTTGTATTCCTAAAACGATTACATGGAATATAAAAAGAAATTCTGTAGCTCCACCTCTTTGTATTTCTGATGTAAGCGGTAATGAGACGGTGAAAGTTTATTCACTTTAAGCAAGTGGTAATAAACGATAAACTTTCCCTTTTTTTTTCTTTTTTTTTTTGTTATCTCCTCATGCAAAATTAAGGCAAAGACTTGTTTGAAGTTAAAATTTTATCATAACTGTCATGTGAAATATTTGTTTATAAGTCAAGGACTCTAAGCAATGTAACATAAATTTGTATTAAGTTGCCATTAAAAATGAATGAAAAGAAAGCATAGAAAGATTTTGAGAAATAGGCAATGTTGGTACTAAATATTATTTTTTTATTACTCTAAACACCAAATCATTTCATAAAGAAGATGCGTTTCCAAATATTTTATTTATGGTAAATAAATATTTGTATAGCATATGCTGCGAATTAATTTTGAATATACTAAACCATTTCTCCATTGAGAAGTAGTTAAATGGAATTTAAGAAGATTAGTTTTCGAACGAGGTAAACCAACATGTGATAGAATTCAAAAAGTAACCTAACATCTGAATGGCCTAAATTCCCGTCGTGGGTCAAAATTAAGTGATTTCTTCGATGCTTTTTATATACTTTCGGACAAAATTCGGTCAAAATATCCATTTTAGTGTTTCCGTAATATGACAGATAGTGATGTAGAGCTAATCGATTCTCTCCCCGACGAAATATTAGAATCAATCTTCAGGTGCCTGCCTTTGGAAATTGTTAAGACAAAGTTAGCATTTGTCTGCAAGAGATGGTACGAGGTGTCAAAGAGCTGTTCTCTGCTTAGGAGTCTGGAATTTGGTCCGTTCATAACAACAGAAACTGCAATTCAGGTAGGAATTCGTTAAGATCATTTGATTAATCGATGAATTTAGAGAAATGACTTCCCATTGTTACTGTTATTGCATAGTTGTTTTAAAAAATAATAAAATATAGGTAAATCTTGGTGGTAATGTGTTCGCAAGAAAGAAATCTGCTAACATTTCAACAGAAAGTATGATCAGAACTATTCTTAGGCTTGTTAAAAGAGGAACAAAATGACCAAATTATGTATATAACAGCGGGCTAAAGACGACCTATGCCCCGATTGTGAATTTTAATGGTCGTATAGATCCTTTAAATTTGAGATATTATCTCATTTAACTGTGAATATAAAACAGGAAAATTATTGTAGCCTTTTTGGAGCACTTGGAGAAATAAATTTTGGAAAGATCGATTCTATCTGTCGTGGAATAAAAAAAAAGCGATGTTTGGAGCCTCGCATACAGGTTTAGGCTTCTTTAAGCAAACAACATGGATTTAAGTTATTTTATTTTTTAATTCATTGATTTTCAATTGCAATGAAATAAACAAAAGTAAATTAGGATTGTAATGAGTGTACCTAAGATGATAAATTATATTCGGGATTATGATAGAAATTGACCGTTAATACATCTATCTATCTATCTATCAATTGACGCTACAGCCCATGGAGGACTTTGGCCTCCGAAAGAATCCTCATCCAACTTCCTCTGTTACTCTGTTAGGTAATACATCTACTAACCTAAATAAAGATACATTTATTTATTTAAGTAAAGATGAAATTCTGTTTGTTTGTTCTTTATAGAAATCCATACCGTTTGTTCTAAATTCTCAAAATTTAGCTCAGTGGTTTTTTCATACCAGGTGCGAGCACCTGTTCATATTAAAATTGCATAACTTCAGCCGATTTTCAGCTGATATTCTTTATTGTTATAAAAATCGTTTTGATCTCGCTTTACATTGGTTTTTAAGAAATCGACCGTTTGAGTCGATAAAAGTCTCACTTTATAGATTTAAAAAATGAAATTCTCGGGGTGAAACAGCTAGTAGTTTATAAACTTGGAGTTAATATTACGAAAGTGTCCCGTCAGGTTGATAAGGGCGGCAAGATCACTGGTTCACATCTTTTCGGAAATACCGAAGCTTGCCGAGCGCCTCGTATTTTGTTATTTAGACGGAGTAGGTTGCTCACATGTTATTCAATAACTTAACAAATCAGCCTTTATAAATTTTAGATATGCATATATAAAAGAAATTCATTTTTAAAGTGATGAAATTTTGGTTTTGGCATGGTATTTAAACTAAGCAGTTAAGATCCTATAAAAAACCTATAAAAATCATTAATTTAATTTGTTGGTAATTTCTATATTTACTGGAAGATGAAGCGTGGCAGATAGTGTTACAATTTTGGAATTAGTGAAAAATCTTTATCTCTTTTTCATTGTCAGATCATAGACAAGTATAACAAAAAAAATTTCAAATATTTTGTGGCCTTCCGTCCCATTATCATGTGATGTTTCAACTGCATTCTCAATTTTACTATATACCAACAAACAGCGACTAGAGATAATAGTCTTTGATCACAAATAGTCTAACATTGGGGCAGCTAATACCACCGATACTAACTGTAACTCAAAAGTAGCCCTCTACTTGCGTTAGCACCCCTCCAAAACAAAATTTGCCCATCGCGAACGGAACTATAAATACGATTGTGACTATATTCTGGCCTTATAGGTCTTGTAATTCTGATTTTAACGGTATGCATAGCTCAAAATTGAATTATTGACCTGTGACCGTTTATTTTTACCTACCTCGGCGCTATAAATTATTTTTGTAGTGATTACAATAAAGGAGCTATAAATAACCATATTTTTTTTTCAGTTTGGTAATATCTTCAATTGCATATGGAGTCACCTGTGGTATGGTGGTTAGCATGGTAACCACCCCAGTTACCATGCCTAGCGGCCCAGTGGTGGCCCTAGGATTTTTTAATGGGAGTAAAAAATCTTTACCCATGCCGTCCCTAAGATAGGACATAAAATGGAGGTCCCGTCTGTACGATGCCAGGTACTCGTTAAAGATGCCTATCCTAATTATACCTGGATAGGCAAAATTTATTAATCCCATTATAGCATCGTCCGATTAGCCTTAGTGGCATAAAGTGACGTTATACAAACAAAGAACAATTACATACTTATAATCAAAGTTATAATTTTCCATGACCTGACAACATATATGAGAGATAAAGGAGGATATATTTTCACATAATTCCTAAATTCGAACACTTATAATTTAATTATTGGTTATAGGTTGTCTCTGTGAGCTTTCGGGAACCTTCGGCTGGTTTCGGCATTGTTGCTTTTTCGCATCTGACACCGATATCCGACACATATTTTACTAGCACTAAATATGTCTAATTTTAATAATTTAAATTTTGAATAAACTGAAGAAAATTGTTAGATCAAAATTGAACATATTCAAGACCTATTACTGAAGGCCTATTGTAACTAAAAAGTAATAATAATATTGTAGTTGAAATCATTGCAGTGCTAGTATCATCCAATTTTCTCCACTGGACTTAGCAGACTTAGGGAAATATAGGAATATGTGTGTGTGTATAGATGAACCGAGATAGTAAAATATTCGAAAATAATAGCAATTAAAGACTCTACAACATCTAAAAATGTCAAAACTGTATTAAGATAACATCTTCAGTTTCTTTTTCTTTGTATGTTTTTAAAGTCTTTGTATTCCATTAATTAATGCTTCTTACTTACTACAACACACCAGAAGAAAAAATTGACTGTTTAGTTATTGACTCCGTAGTTACCACCAAACTTAAAAAAAATCCGAGCATAGTTACAGACAGCATGGCATGACTGGATTTTCATATCATAGCAATATTTATTTTTGAATTATCGAATCCAGTTCTTAAAAGCAACATGATGAATTCTCATTGAGTAACGATGACATAATTTTAAAAAGATAAAATAAAAATTTAGTTACGGAAAACAATACAGCAGTTATTTTTAAATATGTCCAGTCAATTCTACTTTTTTTTTTTGTTACATAATGTTCCAATGATGTCAGTATTTACGTAACTCGTTATTGATTGTATTCTAAGCAAAACATAATTTTTTTATTTTTTTTTTTATGTTGGATATTCAACAATTGTGACTTCACGGAGTTGCTTGTTGCAGTATTGTACCAAAATACAAAAACATGTTTGTTTATAAATGTTTACCCCTTCTTATCGAAGTTAAGTAATGGTTTTTATACGGATTGCTTATGGAGATATTCTTCAAGCAAACGAATTTTATTTATTTCAAAATGTAAAGATTACTACGACGCACAGTGGTCCAACCTGGGAAAAAACCTCATAAATGAAAGTAGCCCAAACCTAATTTTTTCTTGGTTTTCGAATACTTGAATAGTTGTAAAACAATGGAAAGAATATATTTACTTTCACTTACCTATATATGAAATATATAGTAAGTGGAAGTATTGCGATCGTGAAAATTTTCGACTTCCGGTTTTCAACGGAAATACACGTTTTGGGGTCCCCTGAGTCAAAATAACCAAGTCCCGCGAAATGGTCTGTGTGTGTGTGTGTGTGTGTGTGTGTGTGTCTGTGTGTGTGTGTGTGTGTGTGAACAGACTAGCTCAAAAACTATAAACCGTGGGAACCTGAAATTGGGTATTTAGTGTAGGTATATGCCCGCGATGTGACAGCAAAAATTTCATCAAAATTGCTCAAAGGGAGGGGGTACTTTATTTAATAACTTTTTACGTTTTTTTCGATTTTCTCAAAAACGGCTCTAACGATTTTGATTAAACTGAGTATTTGATCTATTTATATGTCTGAAATATGACTGTGAAAATTTCATCAAAATTGATCAACCGGAGGGGGGACTTTACTTAATAAATTTTGTATCATTTTCACATGTTTTTTTTATTTACTCAAAAACGGTTTTAACGATTTTGATCAAACTTGATATTTAATGTATTTATATGCCAAAGATGTGATAACCAACATTTCATCACAATTGATCAACCGGAGGGGGGACTTTACTTAATAAATTTTGTATCATTTTCACGTGTTTCTTTTATTTACTCAAAAACGGTTTTAACGATTTTGATCAAACTTGGTATTTGATGTATTTATATGCCCAAGATATGACTGTAAAAATTTCATCAAAATTGATCTACGGGAGGGGGGACTTTACTTAATAAATTTTGTATCATTTTCACGGTTTTTTTTTTATTTACTCAAGAACGGCTTTAACGATTAACAAAAACAAGATATGAATGTAGAAAAATGTGTGACTTTGGGAAATGATGTTTAGCAAAACACGTCAATTTCTATTCTAAGTAAGTTGGTAAGTGAAAGTTGTGTGTTGCGCGCACGCACCAGATTTTTTTTTTAACTAGTTCAACATTAAAGTGTGTGTGTACCAGTAAAATTGGACTTTTTAATGATTGGAAAAATCGTACTTTTCTACCAACATAAAAAAAAATTTCTACTCTGTATAAGATTAACAATAAAATATTCCCCAATACATCAGGAGTGTGTCATCTATATGTGCACTGTTATGGACTAAACATTTTAAAATAATATCAATAGAAAAAGAAGAAATTAATTTTCGAAATCGTTGCTGAAATAAGTATGATTTTTTGACTTTGTTGGTTTATAAAACGCTTGCGTTACGTTGCGTTACGGTCGCAATGGTTTAATATGTAACTGTAGGTAGTAGAGGAACTGTGGTAAAATTTTCAGCGCCAACTTCGGCCAACTTTGGGATTTATAAGGATTTAAACCTTTCGTTACCGTGCGAGTGGCAAAGGCGGATGACCTTGGGGAGGAACTATTAGTTAAGAAAAATCCTCCTATAGTCTCTAAGGGAGGGGGACTGACTTACAATTAAAATAAAATAAATCACACGTTATTTTCATTTTATTTCTAAAATACTAAAATAAAATAAAATTGTTTTAATTTTAATTCTAAAATACTAAAATAAAAAAAAAGTATTTTATTTTGTATTTTAAATAATCAAATAAACTACAACTACAAATAGGTTGTTTGGAGTTGCACAGTTTCTTTATAGTGTATGGTGGTCCTTTGCACTAGAGCTCTCACCCCTGAAAATTAGGGTGGTACATTTATTTCACTTTGATGCTCTCATTGTTGCAAGTTTTTTAAAAATCCTTCACTAACCGCGCATTTTCCAGGGATAAATGAAGAATTAATTATGAGATTAAAAACAGTACTAGATGTGAATTAGCTCTCTGTACTCGATTGATTCTGCAGCATTTCGCAAGTATGCAGTGGAAACGGCTGAGATGGCAGTGACTCGGTACCCCTGGTACTATCTCCCATCGACCGTCCACAAAATTCTTTTCCATGGAGCAGACATGATTGAGTACGCAGCTCTTTTTATCGGTTCCCTGTCAGAAGAGACTCATGGAGAGAAGGAACAAAAATTATAAGCAGTTCAGGAAACATCATTCCAGGAAGATATCTCAAGTCGCAACAAATGAAGATGTTTTCCACCAATTATTTGTTACAAGCAACCTATACATTACGGATTTAAGACCAGCATACAAGTATAAAAAGAAAAAAGAGCTAACCGAGGAAGCTTACAATTTACTTAAACAAGATTAAATAATTATATTCTATTTGTATTATTGTACATACAAATTTTAAATAAAAAAAATTATCTATACAATTTTTTTCATTTTTATTTTCCACATAAAATTTTAACTTGATGTGATGCTCTGATTTCGTTGATATTGATTTCGTTAGATTCGGCACCTCAAAAAACATATAAGACTATACCAAACATGAATTTTTTATATTTTTGACTTCTTGACCTCAAATTTGGACTTGATCTGGTGGTCCCATTGCACTGATTTTGGTTTCATTAGATTCGGCACCTAAAAAAATCAATACACGGGAGGTTCCATGCCGCTAACAAAATTAATACAATAGATATTAGTTTTTTTCCCATTTTTAGCTTTTTTGGACCACTGTGCGACGCGATCAAGGGCGTTATTCTTAAAAAATTACGTGGTGGAAATTAGAGCATTCCTTACGCTAGTATCCACAGGCCCTTTTTTTAGGATGCCCAAATTAAAACGCTTAAGAGTAATTTTTAATTGTTTTACAGTTTACTACAAAAACAACTAAACCAACCTTAAACAATTATTAGTTTCATATATAAGCGCTTGGAGAAAATTTGTACCTTCAACCATTATTTTTCCTAAGGGTCTGGCCACACATGTCCGCACCGGATCCTTACCGTAGCATTAATATAGGTTATGTTCAGAATATTTTTAATTTAACTTACATATTACCTTTAGTTATGCCTAAAGTGGCCTTTGTCTGACATGTGTGGCCTGAACTTTAGGCATAACTAAAAGTAATATGTAAGTTAAATTAAATACATTCTGAACATAACCTATATTAATGCTACGGTGCGGATCCGGTGCGGACATGTGTGGCCAGACCTTAAGATGTAATGATTATTATTCCTCATTTTGTAAACATGATTTTTTTTAATTTAAAAAAAAAATGAATGTATGTTTGTTTGTTTAAAGCTTCTTAGGCTAATCGGACGATGCTACAATGGGACTCCTTAAGTTTGCCTATCCTTGTATAATCTTTAACGAGTACCCGACATCTTACAGGCTCGGGACCTCCATTTTACTTCCTATCCGAGGGATTGCATAGCCAAGGATTTTTTACTTGTTTTAAAAAATCAAAGGGCCACCGCGGGGCGCAAACCCGCGACATATAGTATTTTAGGTTGCTATGCTAACCACTAAACCACAGGTGACCCCATCAAAAAATGAATAACATGTAATTTGTAATAAGTTTCCGCTTTTTACCAGAAAAACCGTTTTGTGCGCCATTAATTTTTTTTCCTTGTTTTTAGCATAGCACAACTGGAAATTTTCTGAAAAGGTATTTTTTAATATTAATAGTGGTAAAAACATGTTATCAACCCTTTAATTAGTAGCCTAGGTTGTTATTATTAGCGCCATATGTTTACCAAATGCTAAGGGCAAGTTTTCTGTAAACTATAGGAATATTGATCTTTATATAGTAAAAACTTACTCTTAAGAACACACTTTCCTCTACATTATAATATTTAAGAAAGGGTTTTGATGTTATCAGGTTTTACGACAGGCACCGCTGCTGAGAAGCCTCAAGTTACTGTCGCGCACTGATATCAACGACCTCCTGAACGAGGTGGCAGTCTGGAATACTAAGCTCGAGAGATTGAAAGTTTACGCTAGCAAGGATGCCAGGTACACGGAGGTCGAAGGCCCGGTTCTGGTATCCTGTGTCCATTCACTCAGGAACCTGAAGTAAGTATTAAGCAAACATTTTCATTAGCTAGCCAATGTGAACTGAACCAATAATGGATTGCTTGCAGAGACCTAACCCTGAAAAGGGTGACTTTCGACAACCCCGACTTCGTCTTCAAGGAGCTCGGTCCCGCAACCAGGAAACTGGAATGCCTCAACCTCAACCACAGCATCCAGTTGGACACAGACGGCCTTTTCAGCCTCGTCCGTGGGCTGCCCAAGTTGAAGGAGCTCCGCATCTATTGCATCTCTTTTAATAGGATAGGGTCAGTTGATGAACCTTATTTTTTCTGTTTTGATTCTTCAACTGTAGTATTATTCGGTATTGATCTGTTATTTCGGCGCCATCACTGATAAGCTGAAGTATATACCATTGTGTTCTCACTATCTCTACCGAAAATCATTTGTTGGTTTGTTTATCTCTAATGAGCGATTGTAGCAAACGAAAATCAATAGTTGTTAATTAAAAAAGCTAATAAAGGGCCTTTTTATTCGAGAAGGAAAATAAATGTGATAGCGTCGGAATGTAACAAAAACGAGCGATGATCATAAATCCATTCTTTTTATCTAGGAAAGAGAACCTTGTGTCATTGTAAACCATTATCTATCATAGTTTCATAATACAATTGATTATATAAGAATGACAGTATCAGATACTGGTCTGTTTCACCTTGGCTCAGGTCAGTGACACCCTACACAGACCCTCCGGTGGAAGACTTGATCAGGATGATGGACACCCTGCAGATCCTCAAGCTCAATATGCTCGGTATTACCGGAGCCATCTTCCAGGCCCTTTGCACCCTCCCCAACCTCAGGGTCCTCCACCTCTACAGGATGGTTATGGTCCAAGACGAATCCATGTCTCTGCTGGCCAGGTAAGATATAGAAATCTAGATTCTTTTATCATATTTTATCAAGGTTTGGTGAATTAATACATTTAGATTAATAAAAAAGGCCAATTTCACCAAAAAACTGTAATAACAATTTATTTTTTATTCTGGCAACGTTTCGGCTTCTAAAGCCATTTTCCAAGCCATGCATCATACTTTGGAATTTTTCTCATGGTGATTTAGAATAAAAATATTTTTAAGGTTGTAAATAAAAAACTTGTTGCTGGAGGCGTCATTTTTAAATCCATCAGTCATCCATTGTTATATCTGCCACCACTAACTCTGAGCAACAGCAAACTGAACAGTTGCTCGGAGTTAGTGGTGGAAGGTATTATTTTACCTTGTTTCTCTTTATCTTCAGGATTAATAGTTTCCCTTATTATTTTTTTTAATTGATCAGGCAAATTGGGAATCTTTAATCGAGTCTCCATGTGTTTTTGACTCAGCCCGATTTCTTTCATGAAGAGAAATCTATCCATTTTGGCAGGTTGTATAATGGAGTATAAAATATGGCTGTTGATACCACTCAATGATATGAGGGGGTAAAAAATTGCTAGAGGCCATCTTCTGGTACGCCTGTTTGCTGAATAATTACTACATTTTTGATCAAGAGTGTCAACACCGGATTTTGTGACATTGTAAAATGAGATTATTTCTGGTTTGTCATTTTCTTTATCTCTGAACTCAGAACTATGCATAGAAGAGATTAATATCACAGCTTTATACTTTTTTGGAGTAAAAGATAGGACGGTCATATTCTTTCTGAACCCGTACATGCAGGAACCAGGCTCCTTTTTCCTGTTGGGCAAAAACTCCGGAGGTATCTCCTTTTTATTTTTTTTAAGCGTGCCAAAGTAAGTGAGCTTCCTCTTCTGTAACTCTTCGACAAGTTCAATTGATGAAAACCAATTGTCGGCTGTCACATTTCTGTTGGTACCAACGATTGGCTTTGTAACTTGAAGCACGGCTTGAGTCGGTTTCAAGAGTTTTTGCTCCTCTTTTGTGAGACTTTTGCCATCACTGTCCTTGCCTACATACTCGTAAATATAAGCGTTTAGTAGGTATGAATTGTAAGCATCCGCCAAGCATATTAACTTTACTCCATATTTTGCGGGTTTATTGGGCATGTACACACGGAATGGACATCTACCCCTAAATGGTATCAATGTTTCATCCACACAAGCATGTGCTCCTATGGAATACACGTCCTGGCAGTTTGAAATGAACGTATCAAAGATATTTTGAATAGCTGCGGCAGGGTTGTTTTGTTTTCTCTCATTTCGAGTTGATGAGTTGTCAAACCGAAGCGCCAATAATAATGTTTCACATCGTTTCAGAGACATGATACCACGGAAAATGGGACGACCAGTACCATCTGTTGAAAAAAGTGATGACAGCTTTTCACGTCCAGATTTGAATATAGAACATAAAATTAGAACTCCAAACAGAGCTTCGAGTTCTTCCTTGTTTGTATTTCTATAAGAAGAAGAATTGGGTATTTTTAAAGTCTCTCTAATTTTTTCTAATTTTAGATTGGTGTTCACCATGATTTCATCTAAAATTTCGTTAGTGAAATATAGTCGCCAAACATCTTCAGGGCTTGGATTATTTAATTTTAAAGCAGGGCCTTTAGGAGCAGCTATTTTTATCTTTATAATGTTTTTTTCTTGAGTTTTTGATGTAATATTAGGAGCTTCTGAATTCCAAGAAATACAATTATTTTTACCATAGTATATTGATAGTTGAACAACAGGTGTAGTTGCTTCCGGAGGTTCATCATCAGTATCAATGTTGCCTAAATCATCAATACCAATTTCTGGATCACAGTCATGATCTGATGAAAAAGAGTGTTTACTAGCTATATATGAATCAACAGAAGCAACTTCAGCATCACTTTCCACTTCATCTTCCAATTGAACCAGCTGCTATAATTCTTCGGGTCCTTTCAGAAATGTTTTTAGGAATATGCTGGTATTTTTCTGTCATTTTTATCTGTAATTAACCCAAAATTATGAAAACATACAACCATGAAATAAAATAGGGAAGAAAAATTGGAATATGTATAAAATATTTTACAGCAAGAGAATTACTCGATTTAACGTTTACAGTAATATCCGTATTACAGACTAACAATATTACAAACACTTAAAGTAATATCCGTCTGACAAGCGGATTTAAAAACAAACGTTTACAGTAATACAAGTATGAGGGACGGAGTGAATTTCTACCTTTATGGTAATATCCGTCTCTAAGGCGGGGTGTCTTGTCTCCAAATGGTAAATTATATCCAAGCAGAAAACTATACGTCAAAGAGACACAATCACAATAAAGGTTATAGATCAAATGAAGCATAACTGGACAAAGGAGGTTTTACGCCGATAGATGCGAAACCTACCGTCAAAAATAGTAAACCTATCCGTCTATCAAGCGGATATTACCATTTAAGGGTTAAACGCTGTTTAGCCCTTATCACCAAATTTAATCGATTAAGCGATTCCACATTGTTTACTAAGCATGAACTACATTCTGTGTTTAATCAACTGTTTAAGTAACCTGTTAAACCCCGTTTAAACGACTATTGTACACCCGGCCATAATTCTAATTTGTGCCATAATGTCAGTAGAAGTTTCTTTTTATGGGTATTTTAAAACCTTTTACTTTTCTACTACTACTATTTCAGTTTTCTCTCCTGGCCTCTCCTGAAAAATGTTCTTGTTTCTTCTTTTTTTGTTAGTTAGACTAGTGTTGCATTGCATGAGGTATATATCTATGCATCTATGCATCTATGCATGAGGTATCTCCTCATGCATAGATGCCTCATTGCATGAGGTATATATCTATGCATCTATGCACCTATGCATGAGGTATCTCCGTAGTCGTCCTCTATAGGATCTAATAGAATATTATTATAAGTTCTCAAGTATATTAAGTTTTTTTTCTTTTCTCGGTTTGAATAAAACAGGAGTTGTACCATTTACATTATAAGATAGAAGATAAATGGCAACAAACAGCCAATCTTTAGGTTAGGTATATTAGTGGTGAAATACTGTTTAGTAAAATATGTTAATGATGTTGCTAGGTATTGAGATAATGTGGATGATGACAGGCTGAAGAGACTGGAGAAGCTGGTGGTGACGATCCCCCGCACGATAACGTCCCAGTGCTGGTCGGAGGTGCTGGGGTCCTCCAGCATGGTCCGCCTCACCAACGTGGTGATATCCAACAGCTACTCGGTGGACGACATGGTCCTCCGTACCATTGCCGACAACTGCCCTGCAATGGAAGAGGTGGGGTTCCCCGGCTGCCGGGGTATCACGGATGCAGGAGTGGCAGCCGTCATCATCAAGTGCTCCCGCCTTACCAAGATCAACCTCTTCTCGACCAAGTCTGTCATCTCAGAGGCCTTCCGCCTTCTTCCGGTCTTCCTACCCAATCTGGAAGAGCTCATCTTCAGAGCCGTTGATAGAACAGACACAGGCTTTCCTGAAGAAGTGAGGTTGATGCCGAACCTAAGGCTAATGACTATTTACAGATATCCTTAATGAATGGTACGGTGAGTTGTGGAGAGATCGAATTTGTTCTATCGAAATCTGGAATAAAATTATTGTCTTAAAAAGTTGTCCTTTCATGCCATCATATGCTTAGTTTGTTATACTTGTGATCATATGTATGACTTAGTAAATTATAAATATATATCAAAATATTAATGTATAAGAGTGGATTCCTGTTGGGCAAGTACAGGTACTATCAAACTACGAAGGATGTAGATGGATGCAGGATTTCATGAATAGAAAACGTTTTGAACTTAAATCTTTTGACCCCAAAAATTTTTCATGCAAAAATTTCAAGCATTCACGAACCATAAAATGGATAAGAATGAAGGCAAGGCTATCTAAGGACCACGTAAGGAGGCCAAAGAAAATAAATTTTTAATGTGGAGCTTCTATTGGCGCATCTTGGTGCGAAGAAAATTGCAACTTTCCTCTCCGGTATGAGCGTGCGCACCTCTTAAGTTTGTTCCATCAACCAATTCAATCACGTCCACGATTCTTTCATTTCCATATGCATCGAAAATTTTGTGACATAAACGATCAAGTTCAAAAAAAAAAATGTGTTGATTCCTCGGGTAATGGAGTTGGGCGATGGTTAATTATTTCTAAACCATTAATTAATTAATTCTGTACAGATTTATCCGATTCTGCGAAAGTTGAAACAATGTCATTTCTCTGATGTTACAGCAGAGTATATAAGTTAATTCGTTGTATATTTAATTATGGACAGGTAATGGGGGAGGGTAATTATCAGCTTCTTACCGTTATCAGTTATTGGATAAATTTGAATCAGTGGTTGTCCGTGAGTAAAATAGGGATAAAAGGGTGTGAAATCCTTATAAATTTTATAGCACGAAGGTTGATTCCTAATTTTTTGCCTTCATATTCAGCTCCTACCGAATTTGAAAAACTTTTCTTTCATGGATCGAATAGTAATGAATATTATAATTAGAATAATTAAACAAATCAAATACATACTTAACGCTCTTATATTATTTTACTCCATAGTTTTAGAGAATTAAATATAAATTATTCCACTAACATGTTTGACATCTACCGAGCCTCCTTTGGTGATCGGCATTTTTTTCGTTAAGCATTTAATAGTTTCAAGGAGATAAAGATGTATGTAACTCATTGGGATGGAACCTGTGACAACTTTCTAATTCTGGCCACTATATAGGTACTTTCACTACGAGTCAGGTTACAAACATACCGCCTGCATATAAAGCGTTGTAAATGTTACTAGTTATTATGCAAATTATTTCTTTTTTTTTATGTTGTAACGTGAAACAAAAAATATATTATTAAAGATAATTCTAGACTGTTTGTTGGAACAGTTACAAACTTTCCTAGTACATCTTCGGTACTGCTATGTTATAATGCAGACTAAATACAAGGAGCGATGGACTGGAGAGTTAGTCTTGCTGTGAAGCTCAAATCATATGGTTGTTTTTGTGTTACTGTATCGTTACAAGTTGATACTTTTTGTAACCTTGTTATTTACTAGAGTATATGGGTCATTATCTGAATATGCGTAGATTTCACTTGCTAAAATTTCATTATTGAAATGTCATAATTTCGGGCCGAAAAAATTCACGTACTCAGTGGCATATTACCTTCACATTTTAAATAGTAGCCAGACAGGAGAACCTTTAATTGTTCATTTAAAAAATTATGAAAACAATTTCAAAAGGATGGAGTGAAGGGTGAGTGAGGTGGTAAAAAATGTGATAAGGTAGCAGCAAACTTTGAGAAGTGACGCAAAAACGCGTATATTTTAAAAAAATGCTATCTTAAAAAACAATATAAATACAATAAAAACAATTTCAAATTCAAAAATAGGAAATTCAAAACGCGTATAGCCATAAGTAAGCTTGATTTTAGAGTTAGGTCAGGTTACTGTTACATACTTTAGTCATAGTTTAGGAATCGTCACCTTTACAATCAAAAGCATTCTTAAATTCTTTTGAGAATACAAAGAATGTAGTTATTCCCTCCCTCATTTAAGAAATTTTTGGAAAAAATGAGGGAGTGAAGAATGAGGGAGTGAAATTTTCAAAGTCTTTATTATTTTTTAATCACTATAAGTAGGTTAAAATTAAAAAATACCGCAGAATCGAAAACTATGACCATTTTCTATCGAAAAACAATAGTTGAATGAAAAAAATTGCTTGGAAACTTACCAGTATTTACTTTCACTTACCTATATATGAAATATATAGTAAGTGGAAGTATTGCGATCGTGAAAATTTTCGACTTCCAGTTTTCAACGGAAATACACGTTTTAGGGTCCCCTGAGTCAAAATAACCAAGTCCCGCGAAATGGTCTCTGAGTGTGTCTGTGTGTGTGTCTCTGTGTGTGTGTGTGTGTGTGTGTGAACAGACTAGCTCAAAAACTATAAACCGTGCGAACCTGAAATTGGGTATTTAGAGTATGTATAAGCCGCGATGTGACAGCAAAAATTTCATGAAATTTGCTCAAAGGGAGGGGGTACTTTATTTAATAACTTTTTAAGTTTTTTTCGATTTTCTCAAAAACGGCTCTAACGATTTTGATTAAACTGAGTATTTGATCTATTTATATGCCTGAAATATGACTGTAAAAATTTCATCAAAATTGATCAACCGGAGGGGGGCTTTACTTAATAAATTTTGTATCATTTTCACATGTTTTTTTTAATTTACTCAAAAACTGTTTTAACGATTTTGATAAAACTTGGTATTTGATGTATTTATATGCCAAAGATGTGATAACCAACATTTCATCACAATTGATCAACCGGAGGTGGGACTTTACTTAATAAATTTTTATCATTTTCACGTGTTTTTTTTATTTACTCAAAAACGGTTTTAACGATTTTGCTCAAACTTGGTATTTGATGCATTTATATGCCTAAGATGTGATAACCAACATTTCATCACAATTGATCAACCGGAGGTGGGACTTTACTTAATAAATTTTTATCATTTTCACGTGTTTTTTTTATTTACTCAAAAACGGTTTTAACGATTTTGATCAAACTTGGTTTTTGATGTATTTATATGCCCGAGATATGACTGTAAAAAATTCATCAAAATTGATCTACGGGAGGGGGGACTTTAATTAATAAATTTTGTATCATTTTCACGGGGTTTTTTATTTACTCAAAAACGGCTTTAACGATTAACAAAAATAAGATATGAATGTAGAAAAATGTGTGACTTTGGGAAATGATATTTAGCAAAGCACGTCAATTTCTAATATAAGTAAGTTGGTAAGTGAAAGTTTTGTGTTGCGCGCACGCACCAGATTTTTTTTTAAGTGAGGGAGTGAAGTAGCTATTGACCACAGCTTAGACTTCCCGTAATAACCTAAATCTCACAGCGGAGGCAAGCCATCGCAGCCCCTGGTCGGCAGTCAAAACGATGCTAGGGTTTTCCCATAACCGATTCTTTCCACCCCGGGCTTTGAGCCATGTTCCCCTCAACGCTCAGTCCATCCAACACTTCATGTGAGGGAGTGAAGGAAAAAAGTTTGGACACACCTTTTTTATTTGATTTATCCCTTGGTCCATCCATTGGTAACAATAAATGAAACCGCTTATTTTTTCATGGAATCTTGAAGTAATAACTGACTTAACCGATTAATGAATTTAATTAAACACTCGATTGTTGGATGAATACGATTTTTTTAAAATGGCTTGCCTGAGAATCGGACAAAGTGAGGGAGTGAAAAAACAATTACTTTTAATTTTTTTTTAACCAATTATAAATTTAGTTTGGAGCTAAAACATAGCCTCCATAGAACAACAAAAGGAGCGAAATAGTTCCTATTTTTTCTAGTAACTAGCTCTCTTTTTAGTGGTTGAAAATTGACTGGATGTACGATTTACACATTTTCAGATAATGACCCATATATTGCTTATCAGATATTGTGATTTATTATTTTTGTTTAATAAAAATTATTTAAACCCACATAATTTTTACAATATTATAACTTGAAATGATGTTTGGTCTGCCCAGGATAAACAACTAATGGAGAAAAACGTGTTTTTGAGCCAAAATATAGTTTACAATTAAATGTTTGTAAATGCATTGATTTTTATAATTTAGCTACTCGGAATTTATAGAATAATATTACAAACTGATTTTGATCTGATAACAAAAAAAAGCCAGACAATCCTAACAAGCCCCGAACTGCGGTAATCAAAGGGAGATGAAGCATAACTAACCCCGCAGCGGATAAGAAGAGGCCCCGGGGGTGGAGCGGCTGCTGCGGCCATCAGTCAGTGGTCAACCGCAGCCACCCCCAACTGCCCTCGGCTACCCAACAAATTTATAATTAATTGTTATAACTAGGTACTTCTCCGATTTATCAACATCCCTCCTGTGTCTTCCTTTTAGGGAGGGATCTCAGAGCTATGAGCGTAAGCATGCTGAATATATGGTTGAAATCATTTGTGATAAGATAGGTAGACTATTATTTTATATTCTTAATAAATAATTAGGTTATATTACCATTTTTTAAAAATATCTCATATATTTTTTATCCATTAAACTTCCGGCTGGCGTGCGGGCAGTAATTTGGACGCCTTTTTAAAAAATATTAAATTACGTGTCAATAAGCCAGTGCAGCCTAGCGAGACCCACTGGTATTCCTAAATTAACACTTTAGACAAGAGATAGCAAGTCGGTATTAAATTTTTTTTGCGAAATGTCTGTATGAGTCAGTTCCAAAGAAGAGCACGTCTAGTCAGGCGTGTAAGGGCGGCCAGATTGCCTAATCAAGACCGTCTTAACCAAAACGTACGCTGTAGGAGTTTTCTGATATCGAGGCAGAAGATATAAACGGCGCCGAAATAAGGTAAGCCAAGTACTTAACTATAAGGTATTTCAATTTTGATAAATAATGTGACGTGAAACCAAAAGAGATTATTATTTCTGTTACTAAGAGTTCCAGACTTTTTGGAACCTTTACACATAACCGTATTAGTACGTAATCACATGGTCTAGGTGTGAAGGGAATATTCTAGGCCTTTCTGGTATGTTACATCCCGAAATATATAAAAGCGACAGACTAGGGGTTTAGTCTTGTCTTGAACAGAGAAGAAGTAGGCAAATTTTGAGCCCCTAATACGTCAATGGCAGTTACTGTTTAATAATAATAATAATGCTTTATTATTGTAAAAAAAGAAAATAGAAAATTTCATTCAAGCATTTACGGCTTGGGACGTACCCGTCAGCCGTGCAGTTACTGTTTTGTAACGCTATTACTAATTTGTGTCGTAATTATTTGTTTGTCAATGTTACTTTTAAGTCACTGCTTCAAACTAGTAGATAATGTTTTGCACGCTATAATTAGAGTGACATTTTCGTTTTGGTGAGCCTAATTATTTTAAACCCTCATTGTTTTTACAATTAAAAAAACAGAGGTCTTATGGTAGGTTAGGACCAGTAGGGTCAACTGAAAAAATAAAAACATATAAATAAAATAATAAGCCGGTCTGGAACCTTCTAGACTGTTCTAATTCAGATTAAATGCAAAGAGCGATCGAATGGAGAGTTAGTTTTGTTCTGTAGATGAAGTCATGTGGTTCCTTTTATGGTACTGTTGGTTACAAGTTGATACTTTTAGTAACACTGTTAATTATTTGAGTTTTATTGTTTGTCAGGCATTGTTTTCGTTTAATAAAAATTATAAAACTCCTCATAAGTGTTGCAATACGTTTCTTCTATTTTTATATATTTCTGATTAACGGGGAGAGAATCATGTGATAAAAATTAGAAAGGCCGCAATTCTGCAAATATTTATTATTTATTTATTCATTTTGTAGAGGAAAAGAAAACTACTATTCTTCATAGAAATAATAGAAAAAAAAAACGTACAACAAATTTCCTGTTCTTTATGACATTTTTTCCATTGGGGATATTAACATAAAAATAGATGTTTTGAAGACAATCCATCACTTATTTTCGACTTATGCATATAACATACATTTTACAGACAAATATACGGTTCTTAAATTTATACGTATTGTATTAGTTATAGTTAAAAAATACAAAATTGAGAAACATAAAATAAAGAAGAAAAAAAAAAGTAATGCCACTACTTTAATGCAATTTATAAGGACTGATCCAGGTCCGTCACGGCCTCCCAATCTGCCTAATGGTGGCCTCTCCTAAATCAGGGGCTTATCCCATGGAGGATATAAAAAAATATAACTGAGGGGAAGGAAGGTGTAATTACCCACTCTTAGCCCACGTCCGGCCGTTCCTGATTTAGTGAGGATTAGCAGGGAAATAGAAAACCACGGCCGCAACGGAAAACCCAGGTAACAAAGAGGGCCCGAGGTTCATCCCAATTGATGGGAGGGATTTTCTTAAAGGGCGGACGATTTTTCAGGCCGCCCTATCTGGGAGTACACACACTGAGGGGGGGGGGGGGGTAGTTAGGGCCTTCTAATTCCTCCTGATGTATTGCGAGCTTTGTCTAATCGTGTGTGCTTGTCATCGCAACTTGTATCCATCTCTTTTTATCTGGTTAGCAGTTATCAAACACATACATCTCCTTGCCAGGTTTCCATTTTAGAATTCATAGGAGCATGGGATGCCGATAACAAATTTAATTTTTTTCAATGACTTAACTAATGCAGTTTTTAAAGGCTCTTTCGTCTTTTCTAAAATATATCCGAATTAATAAGATTAAGTATTATAACGTGGAAAACAAAACATATTATTTAAAAGGGTTCTAGACTTGTTGTTGCAACAAACTATTCTATTATATGTTTGAAACTGTACTAGTACAATGTTCGTGACCCTTTTACGCTTGTCGGGAACCTTCCAGAATGTTCTAATCCAGACTAACTATAAGGAGAGATGGACTGGAGAGTTAGCTCGAATCATATGGTCATTTTTGTGTTACTGTATCGTTACATGTGGATACTATTTGTAACCTTGTTGATTATTTGAGTTTATGTTGTATGTCTGGCATTACAATTTATTATTTTCTTCGAATAAAATTAATTAAAACCACATAAGTATTAACCTCATACATATTTCTTTTTAAAGATAGCATAAATCTTGCTGAAGATGTTTAGATTTAGTATAATAGTAAACCATTTTATTTAACATTAAGTGTTGAAATGTCTCAAATAAAAATTAATTTGTAATGTCCTAAGAATTTTTTGTTTTATTAATTCTATTATAAGCAGCTAATATATTTCTCATACATGTTGATAATTTCGTTATAAATTTATATATGTTTTGTAGTATGTTTTTTTTATTAAGAAATATTACACGAAAATATGGTTTCTTTAAAAAAATAAAAAATAAAAAATAAAAAAACCCGATGGTTCAATGCCTAGACAACCGATCGCCCCTGCATACCTCCACCACTGCCTCATTCCAATCCCGACTTGACAAGATCAGCCCTAACAGAATCCTCCAACCTTCGACTCGGCCTAAACCTCTGAAGATTTTCCAGGCTAAGACTCGTAATTTAGCATTTTTACATATATGGATTCGATTGTTTTAGTCAACGCAATCCGGAATGTGTAACCATATAAATTCTCAGGTTGATTCATCCCTATTCGTTCTATATATTTTAACTAACGCTTTATTTAATTGAAATAGAGGAATGATCACTGAAATACCCTTGGGGTTGGAGATCCCTTAATACATGCGGCCATATTTCACATCCGTAAAGAACTGAAGTTTGTGAATTCCAGTTTACGGGCAGAAGAGATTAGCTGAGTAACTTGGAAACTAGTAAATAACAAGCATTTTTCGTCTTTAATCTAGCCTAGGATTTTTTGCCTTCTAGCCTCTATTTAATCTTCAATCTATTTATTTCTACTATCCTAGAACATAAATATCTTAATTTCTTCACTGTCTACTTTTTCCGATTTTTCCTTTTTATCACAATATTGCTAAAATCAGGGTTTGAAATTAACTCTTATTTTCTGGAAAAGAGAATGAAAGTCAAATCAGGACTTTTATATTTCTAATAAATCAATAAAAATCACATCATGACTTTTATATTTCGGGCCAGAAAATGAAAGTCCTGATATGATCTTTATCCCAATGATAGCAAATATAAAAGTCAAAGCTTGATTTTAATTATGAATTTTTAGCTTTTTTTTATCGGATTTCTCCATATTGTTGTTCATTATTGGGTTAACCGTTTTTATGGAAATCTCATAGAGTATAATAAATTACCTCATATCGATCTTAAGATCGATTATTAGATTATCAAGGCTGCTGATAATGAAAAAAATATCGATATACAACCTCAGGCTCGCCCAGGCATCGATTGCAACTTATCGGATATTTACAATATTGGGGTCGATTTCTAGGTTAATTGGGGTGCTGGTTCTGAAAATGACACCGATTTTTCGATTACGCGCTCAGGTATCGATTTAGTTTAAGTTACACCATATAAACGATATTGGGGTCCGCTCATAAGATATTCGCGGTGCTAAATTTGAAAACGATATCGATTTTTGGATTACGCACTCAGGTATCGATTTATTTAATCTTACACGATATAAACGATATTGGGGTCCGCTCATAGGATATTCGAGGTGCTAAATTTGAAAATGATATCGATTTTTGGATTACGCGCTCAGGTATCGATTTATTTCAACATACGCGATATAAACGATATCGGGGTCATTCATATGTTGTTTGAGGTGCTGAATTTGAAAATGATATAGATTTTTGAATTACGCGCTCAGTTATCGATTTATTTAAACTTACGCGATATAAACGCTATTGGGGTCAACTAATAGGTTATTTGAGGGTTGGAATTTGAAAATAATATCGATTTTGGGATTACGCGCAGGTATCGAATCGATTACGCGTATGTTGAAATAAATCGATATCAAAGCGCGTAATCCAAAAATCGATATCATTTTCAAATTTAGCACCTCGAATATCCTATGAGCGGACCCCAATATCGTTTATATCGTGTAAGTTTAAATAAATCGATACCTGATCGCATAATCCAAAAATCGATATCATTTTCTAATTCAGCACCTCAAACAACATATAAAAGGACCCCAATATCGTTTATATCGCGTATGTTGAAATAAATCGATACCTGAGCGCGTAATGCAAAAATCGATATCATTTTCAAATTTAGCACCTCGAATATCCTATGAGCGGACCCCAATATCGTTTATATCGTGTAACTTGAAATAAATCGATACCTGAGCGCGTAATCGAAAAATCGGTGTCATTTTCAGAACCAGCACCCCAATTAACCTAGAAATCGACCCCAATATTGTAAATATCCAATAAGTTACAATCGATGCCTGGGCGAGCCTGAGGTTGTATATCGATATTTTTTTCATTATCAGCAGTCTTGATAATCTAATAATCGATCTTAAGAACGATATGAGGTAATTTATTATACTCTATGAGATTTCCATAAAAACGGTTAACCCAATAATGAACAACGATATGGAGAAATCCGATAAAAAAGCTAAAAATTCATCCTTAAATAATTAAAATCAAGCTTTGACTTTTATATTTGCTATCATTGGGATAAAGATCATATCAGGACTTTTATTTTCTGGCCCGAAATATAAAAGTCATGATGTGATTTTTATTTATTTGTTAGAAATATAAAAGTCCTGATTTGACTTTAATTCTCTTTCCCAGAAAATAAGAGTTAATTTCAAACTCTGGCTAAAATCGCTCCTGTTTCTGAATCACTCGAAGTCCAATTTGGAATATTTTTATCGCGTTAAATGGTCTGTTTACCTTATATGCAATTAATACTATTACACTATATGCATTAATACTATTCGGCTTTCAGAATCACTGCTTAATTTTCTTTGTTCTGCCCTTTCATTATACAAAATGCAAACGAAATAAATTGGATTTTTTTAATGAAGGAGTCTCTTCCGTAGTAAAAAGTAATGCAAGTACCAAAGTCCACATATTAGCACCAGTAAAAATGTGACAGTGAATCAAAAAGACTAGAAAATGTGTAATATGCCATAAAAATGTAATAAGAAATTAGGATAGACATAAGCATTTATATACTGTTTTAAAAAATATATAAGATGACATATGGCTAACTTGGAAAAAGAATTCACATAGGATAAGATAACCCCAGAGGATGAGCCAATAGCTCGAAACGTTGGGACACAAATAAACTTTTAAATACTGAAGAGACTCATTCATTAAAAAAATCCTATATATTAAGCACTCTTCCTCACTAAGTGAAGAAAAAAAACCTAGCAGAAATAAATTGGAATTGTCACCGTGTTGAAAAGTTTATCGAACTTTTCGTATACCTACAATATTAAGATTACGATTTAGGCCAAGATCAAAGTCAGACCTACGAAAAACACGCTATTAAAATATAAAATGTTTATAGCGTACCATCTTAAGAGTCTTCAATTCAATACTCCACCTCCCTCCCCCTAAATACTGGCCGAAGGCAGAAAATAACAGCTACTAGCACTCTACCACAGTTTTCTTTAGTTTAAGTATTCACTTGATTTTATTTTTCTCTGAATTCCATGTAAAATTCTCATAAATACTGCACCTAACCTGGCCAAATCAAAATCCCACATACCAGAATTGAACTAAACAAAATATAACATTGAAATCTTTTTATCCTAGAATAATGTTTTATCCTTTTAGTCACGTTTGGATTAATTTTAAATTTTTAAGACTTAAAAAAGCTTACTTGAAATAAATAATTTCTGCTCAGTTAGATGCTGTCATAACAGGATAAATCATAAATTCTTATATTTTTTTATTTAAATTTGTTTAGTTACAATTCTGTTTCTATATACATACCTACAGAAACTACATAGAAAAAAATGTATTAAATGAAATTATGTCAATATCGCAAAAGTTGAGTTTTAATTTTATAGTTAATCTATTGTGGAAGTCATATCAACATTCATACAATGTTTCCTTTGGTAACAACATTGCTTTCCTAGCAGGTCATATTTCATACCATGATAACCTGCAGATAAACCTACAGTGAATATTGGATAAGCGAATTAAGGATCATTCTTAAATTATGAAACGTAGCTATTTTTAAATATGTCGAGTTTTGTAACGAACAGAAAACCTTTTAATTTCGATATGTTGAAATAATTCATTACAGTTTAATTAATGACAATTCGTATATTCATTTGTATGCGTGTATATACTTTAATTTATTCCTGATGATGGGGCGGGTGCCCCGAAACGTTGATAATTGATAAATAAATAAATAATGTATGTAAGACATTAATTGGAAGTTATTCATTCATTAACACATAAAATACAAAAAGCTAGAAAACACTTTAGAAAAATATTTAAAAAAATTTTATCCAAACATTTTGATTTAAAAGAGTTCTAGACTTGTTGTTGGAAGGAGCTAACAGTTGAAACAAACTGTTCGAGTATCATCTACACTTGACCAAAACCATCCAGACTGCTATTCTTCGCTAGATGATAAGGATTTTTTCTGTAATCGTTGAATAATGGTAACATTTCTAAACTGAAATGAGTGAAGAAAGTGAAACCCTTTTGCAATTGAGTGAAGAAAGTGAATTGCCTTCTTAATTAGTAATAAGTATAAATTAAAAAATAATTTGAAGTTGGAAATTAAATGATTTTAAATGTTTCTTAACATTGTAAGAATTTATTTTAACAAAATAAATTGAAATGTGAATGAATTATTGGTGGAAATAATCAATATATTTTAAAATTTAAATATAATAATAATTACCTTCCTTGTTTATAACCTGCACTACTTCACAATCATGAAAACCATGCTTATAACCTACCAACAACAAACCATAATCTTCACAACATCCTAATTTTGTTCATACTCTGGTTAGATCTGATCATGTATTACACGATTACAGAAAAAATTTAATATTACACTCGTAAAAAAAGTAGAATTTACAACTCTCGTGAAATTACCACACTCGCTTCGCTCGTGTGGGTAAACGTTTCACTCGAGTTGTAAAATGATCTACTTTCGTCACTTGTATAATAAATAACTATTTTCACATTTTTTTATGAAATTTTCAGTACAGAAACGTCTTTAGTTTCCTTCTAATAACCATAGAATTAACTCAAAAAAAAAAAAAAATCTATTACCAAAAAAGTAACCAAAAGGAACTTGACAGTTACGACTAAATGAAAATTCGCAATCTCAGAACGATCACTCTGAAAGTTTACCGCATCTTATAGATATAGAGTGGAAATACATTTCGAGAAACGTAACAAAAACGAGAAATATAAATTTCCGCTCATAAAAATGGGTGGATTATTCTATGGTCTTCATTTTGGAGTACAGAACATAATATGTAAATTTTATAGAGTAACACCTATACAAATGTACAAAAGTTTAAGCAATAAGCCTTTAAATGACGCTTAAAATATTTCATTTCACTCTTATTCACTACCTTATTAGATAGTCTAGACTCTAGAGAATATTTCAATAAATAACCTCGAACCTTCTATCTGAAAATGATAGTGATTGATTTGACATTGATTGTTACTTAGAAATTAACCGCTAATTGTTATATATTTTACATTTTTCTTTTATACGTTAACGTAAAATTTAGAGCTATAATAGCGTTCATTTCAAAACTTATGTATAATACTTATTCAAACTAACATGTATTTTTATTATTGATTCCTTAGTAAAATAGCACAAATAACAATAATAAAATTTAGTAATTGTTAAAAAATGCGAATAATTTATGTGTCCGGCGATGCCAAATATCCAAGAGAAATGTTCACAAATAAATTTTTTTTAAGCATTATTTTTGTATTTTGTTTCCAAACAAAAACAACAAACTCCATCATAAAAAAACATGAGGCCATCACACAACGTTCACTTAACAACCTTCTTTCTTTATATAACAAAAATGGCTGGAAAGGGACATCAATTAAGTGCTACTGGAAAGGGAACACACACTTTTTCATCAACTTTTTTTTATTCAGAACAGTCAGTATTTGACGAGAAGTTAGCCCCACTCACCTTATGAAATTTTATTGTATAAATATATATTTTTATTCGGGATCCTAGAAATAACGATCGAGTTTTTGAAAGTTGTGTTCTATGTAGGAATAAATGTAAGGAGTTCGTAATACCATCCGATAAAAAATCGGAAGTAATTTTGACTGCTTAAGCATTTTTCAAAAAATTACGACGCTATTGTAATTTCCTCAAGAAGGGGACTTCATTTTAACTATCCCTAACCATCATTTTGTAGTTAATTTAAACGCCTATTCTATAATATGCCAAACTTTCAGACTTATTAAGTTGTAATATGTTTTATTGTAAATATGAATTGAGCGCTAAATAATAAAGGAGTAATTATTTATTGTTATTGGCGTCAATATTATGTTATGAAATGAAAAAATCGCTCTATGCCGCGAATAAGACAAGCGTTAGGAAATAAAGCATATGCTCACTTCATTTATTAGACAGATGTTTAAGACTTCATATCCGCAGTATAATTGACAACCATACAAACAAAAATAACAAAGATGTTTTTCATGACGTGCCATACAAAAAAAAAAAAAAAAAAGGCATGCTACACGTAAATATATTTTTCGAATCAGGTCAATTCCTTTCCAAACAAAAGATATAAATATAAAACTCGATAAAATTAAAAACATCTAAAACAGAAAAACGTAATGGAACAACTCCTCCGAAGCTAGTATCAACGACTTTTCCTATAAAGATAAAAAAAACGATAAGGAATTACGAACATTGAAATATTCCATGGAGAGTTGCTTAATAATCAGATATTGATAACATAAACGATTTTTTAAAAGATAATATTAATAGGGCTAGTAAAAAAAAAAAAGTAATAAGAAAGGAAGAAATGAGCACAGAGATAGCTCTAATTATTCAATCTTTTACATCAATTATGTAATCCATATTTGAAACGAATAGAGTGTTTTAAATATACGGATGATGCGCATGTAATGGATTGGCGCGTACTACAATTAATGTTTTATTCCTTTGTTTTTTTTTTTTTTTCTTCCTTCTTACTCCTAGATACTCGTGCCTTACGTTCAGACAAACATATAAAAATATGTATTTTCAAATAATGCCTATTTACTTTACAACGGCTGATTTTCGCTATGTAAATATTTGCAAAATACGGACACTATAGAATAATTAATAAAATTGATTGTATGAAACATCGTAACAAGTTAACCTTTAACTGGAACATGGGTCAAAATGACCCAAGACAGTTTAAATTATAAAGTGCTTCTCTCTGGTAACTGGAAACTGCACTAAACTTATGTTATTCCCAGATCTAGACCTATTCTATCAGTTAGTTCTAAACTTAGTGCATTGTAAGCAACCTGTGATTTTATTTTAATTTTTGGGGTCATTTTGACCCTTATAATCCTTTAACGTTACAGTTTTGTTTTTCATACAGGGATTAATTTTTTCATATTACTGCGTCATTATCATGGCTAATCATGGATTTTATGATTAAATGGAATTATTTAAAAATCAAAAATCTTTCTCCTGACGTAAAAGCCACAATAAGAAAAATGAAAACGGGGAGATCGAGTCTCGTCGAGATACGGGTGTAAAATCTGAAAATACAAAAATAAAGCGATGCAATTTGTGCGTGTATAATGACAATAAATACTCTATTACTTGTGACATGTGTAAGAATAATATTTGCAACGAACACAGCCAATCAAAAAGAATATGTTTAGAGTGTAAAGGTAAGTTGCCTATAAAACACCCTCTCCTACATGACCTATAATATGTGATGAGCAATTTTCTTGTATTTGATAGCATATATATATATATGTTTTTTTTCAGGTGAAAATAATATTGATGAAGATTAAAGAAAATGTAAATAAAGCAGAAGTTAAAAAAATATATAGTGATAATGCACATTAGAATTTGTTAAACTAGTATTTATGCATTATACCAAATTATACCTTGTGGTAAATTTTATATATACCTTTATAAGCTTTAAAGTGTATATTTGAACATGTTAAGAGTTACTTAATATGAATATACAATTTTCTAATTTTTTTAAAATTTCTTAGTAATTATTATTCCTGATTAAAGTAAAATGGGTCATTTTGACCCAATAATCAACAATAATAATATGTTGATAAAATCACATGTTCCAGTTAAAGGTTAATTTTGGTATAGTAAAGGCCATTTTTATTTAATTCATTTAACCGACTTCGAAAGAGGAGGTTACTCAATTCGATACGTATGTGCCTTTTTTTTTTTTTTTTTTTTTTTTTTTTTTTTTTTTTTTTTTTTTTTTTTTTTTTTTTTCCTATGTATGTCCACCGATTACTCCGAGATGGGTGGACCAATTCGAACGAAACCTTTTGCATCTTGTAGAGTATTTTCCCAATGTGGTCCCATTAAAACCTTAATTTATTAAAGAAGTTATTGGGAAAAAACATGAAAATAATTATTCAATTATCGGTCATAATATTTACTTATTTGAAAAACATATGGCATATATATCATAAGGTATGCTCCAACAAACTATTAAAACACGTTGATAAATAACAAAATGATCATGTACTATCCCCGCTTTTTTTATTCTAAATTTGATTGGTTGATTTCAAGCAATGCTCAATAATGTTTTAATGGTCGATGAATCGGTTGGGAAAACAAACCAATCAAATTCAGAATTAAAATAGTGGGGGAGAACATGTGAAGTGTGTTAGTTATTGACGTGGTTTAAGTGCTTGTTGGAACAAACCTTATACATAACCTTAAATAAATTTTCAACAATAGATTTAAATAAAGATATATAATATCACTGGAATATCGCTGTCGTTTTCTGAAAAATGAAACACTTCCTTATGGTTCCGGCAAAGTTATTGTTGTTTTGACCCTGTTCCTGGAAAGTTTTGCCAAGAAATAAAATTCAAGAACATTTTTTTGGGTTGCTTAACAGATTTTTTTATAGATTTAAGAAGATTAAAGCACATTAAACATCGATAACAGTAAAAAATCCTAAATGAATGTCTAAACGACGGATGGACAGTATAATCATAAAACCACAAAATTCATAGAATTTAAAGAAAGGCCGAGCATTAATAACCCTTTTTAAAACAGATTCGTAAAATCGTAGCCATTATTGTTTTAAATTAGATTTTGATTTCCGACTTCCACCCCCTATGCACATTAAAAAGGAATTCAATACTTCCTGGAAAAGCTGTTTTTCAGTTGATTTAGAGGCCTTAACAAAGCTGTCTGCTCCCGGATACACTCGATCACTGTCGGATATTAATATACAATGTAATCATAAAATCTTGTGCGGATTCTTCACTCTGTAGTGACACTTTTGTTATGTTATCCAGATTACTATTATCGGTTTTTAATTATGTTTCTGCAACTATTAAGGTGTTTAGATGAAAATTGCTGTGAGTGCTAAATTATTGATTTTGAGATAACAAATAACTATTAACTAAGCGGGAAATCAACTACCGACCAGATCTTCAGCTTGAGGTCCCTATTGGAGAGAGGATACGAATATAAACTGAAGACGCACCACCTCTTCATCGATTTAAAAGCAGCATATGAATCATCGACCGCGAAGAGCTTTACCGTGCAATGGAGGAACTCCGAATCCCACAGAAGCTCATATGCCTGGTAAGACTGACGATGTATGAGGTAATGTGCTCGGTTTGCGTCGGTGGAGATATGTCTGCGGAATTCCTTGCGACTAAGGGGCTGCGTCAAGGAGATGCCTTTTCAATATTGCCCTAGAGAAGGCTGTGAGAGATTCTGGCGTGCAATTTGGATGAACGATCTTTAACCGGAACGTACAACTCTTAGCATACGCGGATGATGTGGATATCATTGGCCGCTCTCTACAAGCTGTTAGGGAGGCGTTCTTGGCGCTGGTGGGTCCTGCAAGGAGACTGTGGCTCAGCGTGAACCAGGCAAAGACAAAGTACTTGGTGACTGAAGAGACACCCAGGTGGAGTACATGTTTGAACAGGTCTCCGATTCCGTATATTTGGACTCAACGGTAACCCAGAGTAACCAAGTAGATGTTGATGTTAGAAGAAGAATTGTCCCTACCAACCGGTGCTACTTCGGTTTGAGGAAACAGCTTGGTGGCCGCATACTCTCTCGGCAAACAAAGTTACACCTATAAGAGACCATCATTCGTCCTGTCCTGATGTACGGCTCGGAAACCTGGACAACAACCAAGGCATGCGAACAAGACCTTCTTAACGGAAAATTCTGCGCAGGATTTTCGGAGGAGTGAAAACAAATGATGGAAACTGGAGGAGACGCAAGAACCAAGAGATATATGACGCATTCAGAGAGCTGAATATGTCCAGGTCATCAAACTGGGCCGATTGCGGTGGGCAGGGCATGTGGCTCCTATGAGTGAAGAGGATTTGCCCAGGAAGTTGCTGACAAAGCCTTTATATGGGACAAGAAGACGAGGAAGACCCAGGCTAAGGTGGAGTGACAGAGTCACGACTGATGCGGGAAACATCCTTGGTGTGAGCAACTGGATGGCAGCTGCTCAAAACCGCGACGAATGGCGGAAGCTGTTGGTGGAGGCTAGGACCCATCACTGGGTTGTTGGGCCGAACTAGTAGTAGTAGTATTAACTAAGCTTAAATTTGGTTTGAAAATTAAGGAAAATATCATAATATCTATCCATAGATTAGACTATAATACGAGTATGGACCTATTATAATTCCAGTCATGAAATAAATACGTCTCGCTAAAAAATTTTAATATTGTTTTCTTCCATCTCCAATTCCATCTATGATGGTGAATTGTTTAATTTTTTTTCTTTAAGTTACGATAACGTCTCTAGGTTGGCACTCGATAAGAGTCTAGAGACGAAATTCTTAAAGATAGTCATTTGTCAAGAATTGTTTCTATTTCGAGGCAGTCATATTCTCAGATACCGAAATAACAAAAGTAAATGTTGTGTATTATATTTCCCAATAAAACTGGTCGAAAAACGGCCAAAATCTCAACTGTTCAGTGGCATACCTACGACATCTTGAATTTGCCGAATTAATGTTAGAGCCGAGCAAAACTGAACACCTCCTCTCGGAACGCAGATGTGTGTATGAAATAAACAAGTACCGAAGACAATAATATTCCGCAAAGGAAAAAAGAAAGTCATTGTGGAAAAAAAGTTGTGTATGTCTTCCCGATGGAAAATTGGTCTTTACAAAAAATCAAAGTAGACAGGGTGTTGAAAGGTGTGTACTACATCTACCGCAAACGATTTTCAATTTTCTGTGCATATTCATAAAATGGATAATGTGACTATTATAATACAAAGTTGATTAAAATTGATATAATTATAATAAAAAGACACGGGATAGACGAACGTGGTATAGCGCTACCTGGGTGGGCTGACTTTTATTTCGTGAGGGACCCACGCAATAGATATCTTTGGATAGAACAACAAACTAAGGAACCTATCTAAAGAGGGGTACCAAATAAAAAATAAAAAAAAATAAATAAATAAATAAAAAAAACGACTTCGAAAACCCGAAATCAGTTCAAAATGCACTTAAATCTGTATAAAAAAAAGCATATCAATTTTTTTTTTAGAAATCAATGCATTGCTCCCTTCCGGCTTATATTAGAAATTATCTTCCTCCACTAAAAAGTATGAAATAAAAAAAAAATTTATAAAAAAAAATTAAACCGACTTCGAAAACTAGAAACCAGTAAAAATAAATGCTCTAAAAAGTATGAAATAATTACTTTCTGATTTTTATGAATACGCAGCAAAATTGAAAATCGTATGAAAAGCGGAAAAATGCATTAAAACGGATAATTTTATTTTGATTAGTACGAATACATACCAAGTGTTAATAAAAAATATTAAATTAAAATATTAAATACCATGTTCAATACTTAACAATCTTTTCGGAGGCGGCGCATAATTCAAAATTGTTAACACTAAAAATAAGGAAAATCTTAAAATTCTCTATAGATTTTCTATTTTGCGCCGCCTCCGAAAAGATTGTTAAGTATTGAACATGGTATTTAATATTTTAATTTAATATTTTTTATTAACACTTGGTATGTATTCGTACTAATCAAAATAAAATTATCCGTTTTAATGCATTTTTCCGCTTTGCATACGATTTTCAATTTTGCTGCGTATTCATAAAAATCAGAAAGTAATTATTTCATACTTTTTAGTGCATTTATTTTTACTGGTTTCTAGTTTTCGAAGTCGGTTTAATTTTTTTTTATAAAATGTTTTTTTTATATTAAAATACTTTTTACCCGTGTCCGCTTTGAACCAGTGCCAAGCTGTTTATTGGGTTTCATAATTGTTTAGTTTATTAATATACTGCCTCCGATATGCAATCTTTAGCACGGTTCACAGTGGTGAAGCCCGGAAAAATACTATCTCGTAGTTGAGATAAATAGAAAAAAAAAATTTTTTTAGAATTGTATTCCTTATTAGTAAGGGCGATTTTTTTTTCAGTAATTGGCCAATTAGACAAAAGCTTACTTCTTAATAAACCAAAATTGATCATTTATAGATAAAAATTTGTACCTTCATGAAACTTTCATCATTAATTCATGTTAGGAGTGAGATTTGAGTTCTACAGAGTCCGCTCAAATTAAAGGGGGGGGGAACAAACATTTTGGGGAGGTGTTGAAATGGGGGAGCTCTGTAAATTAATTTTTCTGCAAAACGGACAAGTAACATAGCTTTGAATAGATTTCATGCTTCCCTATGGGACCATTCCTATCATTGTGAAATAAACAACTAGAATAGTTTGTCGGTGTTTTGTATTGCAATTTTCATCCGCAATGTTTGTTTTGTTTTTTTACTGAAATCCATGTTACTCAGAGGTAAAAGTTCAATAGATTTCGTCAGGTTTTACGTCATTTAATCTATTGAGGGCATTCCCATGGCTATGCAGTCAGTGGTTATCACTGATTATATAAAGAAAATGGCATTCTGCAGATGAAACGTTTTTCTGTAGTGTATACTTATTTGGACGTCGAATCTATAATTTAATAATTTAATAATCTATAAATAATTTTATTAACAAATGATCATCAAAAAATCATAAAAAAATGTTCGTGAAAACATAAAATGAAAATGTGACTTGAACAATTAAAACTTAAACTAGTCACAAACTTACCTGCTTCGATGTTCATGACAAGACAAGCCCTAGTCCATCGCTTCTTATATTTAGTCCAGAATGGAAGAGCCCAGAAAGGCCTAAGCCATTCGAAAGCATCTGGTCACGCACTAGAACATGAATTTAACGGTTATTAACGGTTCCAAGAAAAGTATAGCACTCCTTAAATAATTATATGTTTATGTTTAACGTCACAATATGCATGATCGAATTTATTTTACAAATTTAGATTCGTCACCTTAAATATATTATGCTTGTTGATTTCCTTGTAAATTTACTGATTATTACAATAAATGTATCCCATATTTACGGTAGGTTAAATGATTATCATAATTTTCAGTTGATACTTTTTCATTTTGGAAAGCCAATGTTTCGATCCAACTTGTGGATCTTCATCTGGGCAAAAAGAAAACAAATATATGATTATCCATGCTAGAGGATGACAATAAATGAATACTTTTCAAAACTGATAGTAAGCATTATACATTAATATTTAAATAAGTGGTTGATTAGCAAGATAAAATGAAATCTAATATTTACCTTCTGAGTGTAGAGTGATACAAAGACTGAAGGTAAAATAAACTTTAAAGGTTTATTAAGGGAAACCCAACGGTTTTGAAGTGAAAGGCTACATGAAAACTAAGTGAAAATATACCATCTATTTTGTAAGTTTCAATATTTTATTTTCACTTGTCATGTAGCCTTTCGATTCAATACCGTTGGGTTTCCCCGCAATAAACCTTTGAAGTCGGGAGGCTAATTCCCTACTTATTTTACCTTTAGTCTTTGTATCACTCTGGACTCAGAAGGTAAATATCAGATTTTATTTTATCTTGCTGATCAGCCACTTATTTAAATATTCATGTATAAAGCTTACCATCTTTTATATTACTATCAGTTTTGTATTCATTTATTGTCATCCTCTAGCATAGATACACATATATTTGTTTTATTTTAGCCCTGATGAAGATCCACAAGTTGGATCGAAACGCTAGCTTTCCAAAATGAAAATGTTTCAACTGAAAATCCTGATAATCATTCAACCTATCGTAAAGAATAATATTTGACTATCTCTCACCTCAACTATCCCATATTTAGTTACAATTAATTAATCAATTATTCATATATCGGTATAGGCGTCTAATGATGATTTATAAATATTCTAGTTATTAATTTCACAATCATGGGGAGTGGTCTTAATAGATTCGAAAGCATAAAAACTATCCAAAATGATGGACAGCTTATTATCTATTTGCAGCAAAATTACTTTGTAGCTCTCCATCCTCTCATAAAGGGTGGTTGCCCCCTTTATTTTGGCAGGACTCTGACTTATTTCGAATCTTATTCCTAAGTGGTATTTACCACCAATGCTTCATGAAGGTACAATTTTATTTTGTACTATTGTCTAGTTTTCCTTTAGTATATTACGCTTAAAAAAATCAACAATACTTTCTCTATATAAGACAAAATACAATACAATACAATACAAATGTGATAGTTTGGAAAGAAAGTTCATATTAGTTGATTATATAAATGAATGAACACCAAGTATCGAATGGTAACAACAGACGCAGAGAAGCAGGGTAACGATAAGCCAAGATGAGATAGAAGGGGACGAAGAGGTTAATGAATGGCTAAGATAGCCCTTTGACGGTGCTTACTAATTATCGTCCAGTATATTAATTATCTGCTGGACCTAGTCTGATTAGAGACTCTCTCTGCTACTTGGTCTCTCCTGTGTGCCGTAAGTTCCTCAGGTGCCAACAAGGTTCTGCCTATTGTTATCAAAATAGGTGTCAGGTTTCATGGCAGTAAATGACAACGGATTTTTTAATTAATAACCTAAATTAACAAAAAATAATATATGAATAAAAATAAGAAAGCAAAAAACAATATAGCATATCTTACCTTCATTTTATTATTTATTATAAAAGTATAAGCAAAATATATTTTTGCATAAGCAATATAATTTTCTCATAATGTATTCAGCGCGCAAAATTATTAAAGCAACATGCTTGGAAGGTATTGAAGTAACAACCGTTTATTTTTAACTATTGAGTTTGAAAACATTACTGCAGTTAAAGCGATAAGTTTAAAGCAATTAGAGAACTGGGTGAAAAATACGAGCGTTGGTTTTGATCCAAAGGGTGCCAAGAATTATCAATATGAAATTAATTTTTCCCGATATAGTATTCTCCTGTTTATCCGTCCTCGTTGGGGCCGAAGCATCGGCAATTAAGCGGGAGAGGCAGTAAAAACCCCTGAGTCCGTTACTATAACTTCTATATTGCGGAAAAATCAAAATATAATACACTACCTTAACTCTAAATGTTATGTACATATTATTATACTTTTTCGGGTATACGTACAATATGTACATATTGTTACTTTTTCGGGCAATTAACTTTAATAATTGAAAACAAATTTCTACTGCTGCATTTTTACAAAATAAGTTTTTTGGTGTTTTTTTTACGGAACTTGGTTACGACTCCTCTAAACAGTTTTTATTTTATTTTTTCTTTATCATTATTTATTCTTTATTACTATATTTTTTCTTGTTATAATGGTCCTTTCTAAGCATGAGGCTTACCCAACTCTATTTCTGCACTTGATAACTTGATCAGTCACGGCTTGCTGCTTACTGCGTAAAACAGAGTTCTATGTTGAAGATTGTTTCAGATCACCATGTTTCACAGCCATTTAAAAGAAATGAAATAACTTTGATGGTGAATATACGAATTATGGTCCTAGTTAGTTTTCCATTATTTCCAGAGCTGCGATAATGCGATAAGTCGAAAAGGACTTATAACAAATGTTATCCGCAAGGTCCAGATCAACCAGACGGAAGAGCGCTTATTATTTAAATTATCCAAACGCAGCCAATTTTAATGACATTGCAAACCATTCTTAAACAATATAATGCGAAAATTGTAGTCAACAGATGCTTACAACAATATAAATAAAGGCACACTATACGTATTCAGATCGCCAAAACGTAGGCCACAACTGAAGCCGAATTCCAGCCCCATGAACAATGAATCGTGCTAATATCGCCGACTAAATACTTGATCGACCTGGCTTGCGGCTAGGCTGATGAATTATTTTTGGTGGCCTCGGGGAGCCTCGCAACTTAACAACTTGCAACTAATTAACACAGGGCTTGAGGAGTTGGTCATTAATTAATTAACCCACTTAGAGAATTCCTATGGCGGGGCATTCATCAAGTTTGGACGCGGTGGTCGGTCTAGCTGTAGGGCTTATAACGGGGGCTTATTTAGAATGTTCTACTGTAACAGGATATTATCTACATAGAATCAAAGGAATGGATAAATATCTTACTAACTTGTGAAAGACAGATCATCCTTATTTCATGCTTCGTAGGTATTGGATAATAGATAATATGTAATAGTTTTTTTTTCATTTTTTTCAAACAGATATTGAGGAGACGTAAGTCCTATTAAAAGGTAGATGAGAAAAAACTATAAATATCTGAAGTACCCGATTTCACTCAGGTAGTCATTTGATACTTGGAGTAACAGATTGAACTGAAAAACATAATATTATTGGAAAAATTAACCAAAATTAGCTGTACAGGCAGCTTGGAAATTCTGAATTTAGAATTTCCTCAAACTAAACCTTATTTAAATATAAATCTCTGGTAATTGCAGAATTAAATATGATTTTAATTTTAAATAAAATATATTTATTGTAACACAACTTTAAATGAATTAATATTTACAAATAATTTCCTTTTTATCGAAAACAAACAAATAAATAAGATCCTTGTCAACATTTAATAAAAAGAAAGAAAAATCCTGAATTAAAAAAAATAAAATAAATATATATGCCTCTGGTTACAATAAAAACAATTAAAAGAAAAAAACTAAATTAATATCTCTTAGAGCTTCCACTCGAAATATATACAAAAAATGAATATTAATGTCCTCTACCGTCTTTGTGGAAACAACTTGTCTATCTGGACCAACTTTCTGTGCTCCTGGAGCAGTTTTTTGAGCCTGGCTCGATCAATTTCCTTAGGTAGCTGCTTCCTCACCTGTCTCTCTTACGGCACACGTAAGGCTACACTGGCCCGGCTTATGCTTGGTATTGGCTAATACCAAACGTAGCTACTGGGCAGCTATAAACAATTTGTTTATACTGGCTATAAACAATTTGTTTATACTGGCTATAAACAATTAATTTTATCTAACAATTATTTTTAATTATTTAATAAAATTACCTGTGGCCGCAACATTCCGCCCACCAAATTTTTAACAAAAATTTTAAACCTATTACTTAAGTAAGTTTGAACATTTAAACGGTCTCCTCTTCATGGTTGAACAAAGGGATACCTTCGTTATTGAGAATAATAGGATTCTCTTCCTCGAATCCCAAAGGACTATTCTTGAGACGACCGCCCACCCTGAGGATACCCTGTGTATCTAGTGAGCTAGTGATGCAAGTCTTGTTTGGTTTGATTCCTCAGCTTGAATAAGTTTAATTTCATTTTGAAAATATTGGCCTTGCGTCAATTTTATGCAAATCATGGTTGCATCATGAAGCTCCCTCAGTTTGATGCTTCCAGTCTTGGGTGTGGTACTTCGTGATGCATTATTAATGAATCTCAGAACATACGCCATTATTCTCTGTAGTTTCTGGAATGTGGAAATTCTTTCTATTAAATTAAAATAACAATTTGATGAATTCGACTGACTTAAGATGTGGATAGACTCTTCCTTTGTCTCCGGAAGTTTACTGAAATCAGGATCGATGATTTTACTAATAGACCAAGTGGATGGATCTTGTTTTAGCCAGGCTGGTCCATTCCACCATAAGGAATTGGTTTTAAGTAACGACGGTAGAAGCCCTCGCGACGCTACATCGGCCGGGTTGTCCTCTGATTTTACATGGTACCATTTATTTGACAGTGACAACTGAGATATTTGTACCACTCTATTGGCTACAAAAATTTTTAGTTTGTGGGGTGGAGTAGCTAACCAACTAAGTACCACTTTTGAGTCTGAAAGGAGATAAATTGTATTATGTGGTATTTTTTCGAATACCTTCTGTAGAGATTGTATTAGCTTCACTAACAATAGGGCTGCACACAGTTCGAGTCTGGGTATTGTTAAAGTTTTCAACGGAGCCACCCGCGTCTTTGAAGCTAACAGATGAATGCTAGCGTGTCCTTCGATATTCATAGACCGTAGGTAGATCACTGCTGCGTATCCGAATGAAGAAGCGTCAGCGAAGCCGATTATATCTGATTGTTGAGTTCTTGCATGCAAGATAGGCCTGGGAATCCTTATTTTTTCTAAACTGTTTAGATGATTTAAAAAATTACTCCACTGTTGACTTAAGGCAGTCGGCAAAGGTTCGTCCCAGCATAATTTTAATTTTAATTCGTCCCCAAAGCTTTTGCATAAATAATTTTGCTTTAAAAATGACTGGTCCTATATAACCCAAAGGATCATATAATCTTGCTATGGTGGATAAAACTGCTCTTTTTGTAGTACACAATATTGATTTTTGAACAGAGTAATAAAGTTGGTCAGATTGGGGGTCCCACATCATGCCTAATATTTTTATGGAGGAATCTTCAGGAGTTGAAAATTCTAAAGGTGAGTCCCTCCTGTTTTTTGGTATGGATTGTAGAATGTCGTTTGAATTGCTGGCCCACTTTCTTAGGACAAATCCTCCTCTTCCTAACAATTCATTGAGTTCTTTATATAGCTGTGAGGTCTCTTCAACATTATCAGCCCCTGCCAGTATGTCGTCTACATAAAGATTATTTTGTAAGGCTCTTGCGGCCATAGGAAATTCGGAACCTTCATCAGTAACTAATTGTTTGATTACCCGTAAAGCAAGGAAAGGGGATGAAGACATTCCAAATGTTAACCGATTTAATTCATATTCTTGGACCTTCTCTGAAGGATCTGAACGGTAAAACATATGCTGATAAATGCGGTCTTCGGGATGCACCATGATCTGTAAGTACATCTTGCAAATGTCCGATGTTAATGCAATTTGGAAGGTTCTGAAAGTAAGGATTATGTTCTGAATGTCTGAGTGAAGTTTAGGACCTGTTAAAATATGACTATTTAAGGAACCCTTAGGAGTTGGCATTGATGCATCAAAAACAATGCGCAGTTTTGTTGAGCTACTGTTTTTGATCACTCCATGATGCGGTAAAAAATTTGCCTTTTCCGATTGTTTTGCAGTGAGGAAATTTTTTTCTAGATATTCATTTATAACCAGAGAGTATTCCTTTTGATGTGTTGGAGTTTTGAGTAGACGCGCTTCCATTTTATAAAAACGATTTAATGCTGACTTTCTTGAACTTTCAAAGTCAGGCCTCTCAAGATTTTTGAAGGGTAGGCGTATCATAAATCTACCTGAAGTAGTTCTAGAATGTGTTTTCTGAAAGTGCTCTTCACAATACTTATCTTCAGGGCTTTTGGGAATTGACGAATGGATTTCTTCCACCCTCCAAAATTTGTCCATTAAATCGTTCAAAGATGGCATAACGGCCAATAGTGCATTTGAGTTCTCTGAAACGTTGTTGAATGGACTACAGCTATCAACTAACCCACAGATAATCCAGCCGAATACTGATTCCAAAGCATTCGGGAATCCTTTTGGAGTAATCGTGGACTTTCCTATAATCACTTCGCTGAACAAGTCTGCTCCTAGTAAAAAATCGATTTCGCCGGTTTTCCAAAAGTGAGGATCTGCTAGGTTGAAGTCCTTAAAATAATTTATCACATGTTGAGGCAATATGGAATTTGGCATGTGAGTCGTTATTTCTTTGACAATTACGGCTTCTGTTTGTAGCTGTGGATGAAGACTATCACGAGGGACCAAGATGCATGTTACTTGATGTTTGCCTTCTGTAATAGGATTGTTACCTAATCCGCAGAAAACCTGGTTATTCTTTCTCGGACGTAAGGCTAGACGTTTCACACATGATTCTGTGATAAAAGAGCGCTGAGCTCCACAATCCAAAAGCAGACGGATTGTTTGATAATCCCCATTAAGATCTTTTATCCTGGCTGATGCTGTTCCTAGTAGTACGAAAGATTCTCCTTTTGTGATTCCGGAAAGTATGGCACCTTCCTTTGACTCTTCACTGCTAATTGCGGTGGAAGAAGAAGCGATTCCCATTGAAGTCCTTGTATTGTCATCTTTAGTATTTTGTGGCATTGTTATGGCTCTTTTTCCTTCCAGTTCCGATGAATCCACGTGAAGCCAGCTGTGATGACGGCGATTGCAAATTCGGCAGTTTTTTGTAGATGTGCAGCGGTTTTTGTGATGTCTTGTTGAAAAACAATTAGTGCAACCGCTCCAATTTCTTAAATAATTAATGCGCGCCTGTGCAGTTGCAACTTTGAATGTATTACAATGATATAATGAATGCGACGATTTACAAACAGGACAAGCCTCCTTGCTTCCTTTAATTTCCCTATCAGGCCCCTTACTATATCTTGGTCGATCACTTGTTTCTTTGCCTCCTTCCGAAAATAGTAAACACCGTTTAGGCTCAGGAAAGGGATATTTTTTTACAATGTTGGTGCCCTTTTGATCGAAGTCTTCAAAAGTCAACTCCAAAGATCTAAGTTCCGATCTGATGAAATCCTTGAGATTTTCATAAGAGGGAAAATCCAAATGGGAGTATTTGTTTTCAAAGTCTCTTCTTGTCTGGGGATCTAGGCAACGAAGCACCAAGAAAAAGAGAATAAAATTTTCGGGATCTTGAAGTTTTAGATTTTGAAAAGAGGCTATGGTTTCGATCACCGTTGTTTGAAAGTGTTTCAAACTGCTAGCTGTGGGTTTAGATCGGAAGGGTGTGAAATTAAGTACTGATTTTAAATAAGTACTAGCCAGGCGCCGCTTATCATTATATGTATCTGTCAGTAGCTTCCAAGCCTGGTCATAATTTCCTTCTAAAAACTGAATTCCCTTTATTAATGTGCGGGCTGGGCCTCTTAGGCATGAAATAAGAAAATGAAATTTTTCTATTTTTGAAAGAGAAATCTCATCATGGATAAGCGATTTATAAGTGTCATGAAATATAAGCCATTCAGATTGAGTTCCATCAAATAATGGTAAATTAATTTGCGGAAGACGCGCCCTAACAATGCGCGAATCATTTAGTGAAACAGAATTAGTATTGAGAGCAGCAGTGTTGGTGACGCTAGCCATATTTAAAGATGGCGGAGTTGGATTCATGTGCTCTTCATATATTGCACACGACTCATAATAATATTTTTCTGCAGCTTGTTGAAGTTTCTTATCACTTTCAGATGGAAAATGCGCCCCTAACCTAGCTATAAAAAATAATTCCGATAATTTATCATATGTTTCGTTAAATGTACAAAAATATGGCCTCAACTCCTTATACATGCCTTTGAATAAAAAGAGAGCTTCTGGTTTTGTAGCAATTTGTCGACCTTGTTCTGCAATATCTTTTATTTTATGTGCTATGTTATTAAGTTTAGACCGTAAACTACTAATTTGGGCGGTTTCTTTAGCACTAAGTTTCTCCATATTGAATTAATATTAAAATAAAATAATTAGAAAAAACGAAAAATTATTTAATAGATAAAAAGAAAGGCTTGCGGAATGTGCTTACAGACGGGCCACTGAAAAGACAATAATTTTTTTTTTTTTCAAGAAATATAAAGTATTATACTGAAAGAAAAAATTATAAATATCTGTTTATAGCGTTAGAATAATTATATATGGTGATATATTAATTATAGAATAATATAATGAATATAAAATGAGAATAAAAAATGAAAATATTAGTGATGAAAACTATAAAAATAATACACTGAAAAGAAAACACTGTAAATATGTGAACGTAACGATAGAACAATTATGTAATAGAATAAAATGAAATAATAATAGAATAATAACTAAGCAATTTATGTTTATAGTTGTATAATAGATAATTCTGCAAAGCGGAGGACCTCACGAAATAGTATTAACATTAACTGTAATGTAAATATGCTAGTATATATCCGGCCCGGACGGGACCAAATGTAAAGGCAGCTTGGAAATTCTGAATTTAGAATTTCCTCAAACTAAACCTTATTTAAATATAAATCTCTGGTAATTGCAGAATTAAATATGATTTTAATTTTAAATAAAATATATTTATTGTAACACAACTTTAAATGAATTAATATTTACAAATAATTTCCTTTTTATCGAAAACAAACAAATAAATAAGATCCTTGTCAACATTTAATAAAAAGAAAGAAAAATCCTGAATTAAAAAAATAAAATAAATATATATGCCTCTGGTTACAATAAAAACAATTAAAAGAAAAAAACTAAATTAATATCTCTTAGAGCTTCCACTCGAAATATATACAAAAAATGAATATTAATGTCCTCTACCGTCTTTGTGGAAACAACTTGTCTATCTGGACCAACTTTCTGTGCTCCTGGAGCAGTTTTTTGAGCCTGGCTCGATCAATTTCCTTAGGTAGCTGCTACCTCACCTGTCTCTCTTACGGCACACGTAAGGCTACACTGGCCCGGCTTATGCTTGGTATTGGCTAATACCAAACGTAGCTACTGGGCCGCTATAAACAATTTGTTTATACTGGCTATAAACAATTAATTTTATCTAACAATTATTTTTAATTATTTAATAAAATTACCTGTGGCCGCAATATTAGCCATATTTAATAAATAGGTCGTAATCTATATTATCATAAGATTTTAGAAATCTATTGTAGATGTGTAGTATGCTGTGAATATAAACAATTATTATTGTGCATGTCATAATACATTTAACTCAATTGCATGGAACTTCAACTACATTATCATAAGATTTTAGAAACAGTCAATTAATGATGTATAGTATAGTATATATAGCATTTCCAAGTCAAATTCAACCTTTTCCAAGTCAAATCCAACCTTTTCCATTTCAAATTCAACCTTTTCCAAGTCAAATTCAACCTTTTCCATTTCAAATTCAACCTTTTCCAAGTCCAATTCAACCACTTCTTCATGTTCGCCCGGTCAACCCCCTTACCTAAGCATATTATATCATGACCAGCTATCCATTAACATTAATATTTATTTTAAGGTTCGAGTGACGATCGGGGAGGGGGGGGGGCTTAAATAAAAAAAATAGATTTTCGGATTTCTTTCACACGGGGGGTGCAATTTTATGTTTTCGGGGCGGTGTTTACTTAAAAAATATTAGTTTTGTATTTTAGTGGGGGGGGGTGGCGCATTATAAAAAAAATAGATTTTCGGATTTCTTTCACATGGTGGTGCAATTTTATGTATTCGGGGGCGGTGTTTACGAAAAAAATATTAATTTTGGAAATTATTGTGGGAGGGGGGTGGCGCAGAATGAAAAAAATAGATTCAAGTCAAATTCAAATTACTTCTTCATGTTCTCCCGGTCAACCCCCTTACCTAAGCATATTATATCATGACCAGCTATCCATTAACATTAATATTTATTTTAAGGTTCGAGTGACGATCGGGGGGGGGGGCGGCTTAAAATAAAAAAAATAGATTTTCGGATTTCTCTCACAAGGGGGTGTAATTTTATGTATTCGGGGGCAGTGTTTTTGAAAAAAATATTGATTTTGTATTTTAGTAGGCGGGGCTGGGGCATTTAAAATAAATAGATTTTCGAATTTCTTTCACACGGGGGTGCAATTTTTGTTATCGGGGGCGGTGTTTGTGAAAAATATATTAATTTGGTATTTTAGTGGGGAGGGGTGGCGCATAATAAAAAAAAAAAAAATAGATTTTCGGATTTCTTTCACACGGGGGTTCAATATAATGTTTTCGAGGGCGGTGTTTTAAAAAAAAAATATTCATTTTGTATTTAGGTGGGGGGGGGGGGGTGGCGCTTTGTAAAAAAAATAGATTTTCGGTTTTCTTTTACACTGGGTTGCAATTTTATGTTTTCGGGGGCGGTGTTTTTGAAAAAAATATTAATTTTGTATTTAAGTGGGGGGGGGGTGACGCTTTATAAAAAAAAATAGATTTTCGGATTTCTTTCACTCGGGGGCGCAATTTTATGTTTTCGGGGGCGGTGTTTTAAAAAAAAAAATCATGATAATATTAATCTTGATAATGCGCACTACGTGGTATGGGGGCAGTGTTTCTCTTCAATTATGGGATTATAACTGTTTGTTAAAATAATATGAATAAAATATTACCAGTGTTCATTTGGGAATTATTTTTCATTTCCATACTTACAAAGTGACCTTGCGTACTTAGCATAACCATAATTTCTGAATGTTTTTAAACATTTCTTTTCTTTAAAGTATTAATAAAAATATATGTTATGAATTAAAACTTTTATTATTTGTACTAAAAATGTTAAAAAATAATATTTTTTTAATATTTTATTTTCGTTTACGATCAAAATCATAAATATATATATATATATATTTATATAAAATTGTTATTATAATTACTATAATTATTATAATTCATATATAAATATTAGTAAATATAATAATAAATTAATGGACTATTACAACATTAATTTTTACTAGCATAATATTTCTACTAATGTCTAGTAACTTAATAATTCATCAATAATTCATAGCATTTTGTATCAAAATATCGATAAGATCTCAATATATAATTTTAATATCCGTGAATAAAAAGTAAAACTGAACTTTTCATTAATTGTTATTTTCATTAAAATAACATTTGGAACTAAAATTATGAATGAAAGTAAATTAAAAAAAATTACAAATACGAATAAATAATTTAGTTAAAAGGAATATAAAAATTCAAAAGGGATTAAGACATAGCTAATGTAAAATTAAATAAATTATAAATTTACGATTAAATTCAGAAGTTTTAACTAAAGAATACAGTATAAAAAATATATAAATACACATATAAAAATGTACATAAACAATTTAAATATAAAAAAAAAAAAACTTCGTCTATAATCTAATCAATACTATATTTTAGCAAAAGTAATAAGAATACACACTCAATGCAGAGGTTGTCCTGCTGCTGCTGTCGGTAGTTTGAGCATCATGCTCATAAAGTAGCTACTACAATCGTTACTCGTGATTGAAGCAACACCGAATTGTAAACGAAAATAAAATTTAAAAAAAATATTATTTTTTAACATTTTTAGTACAAATAATAAAAGTTTTAATTTATAACATATATTTTTATTAATACTTTAGAGAAAAGAAATGTTTAAAACATTCAGAAATTATGGTTATGCTTGGTACGCAAGGTCACTTTGTAAGTATGGAAATGAAAAATAATTCCCAAATGAACACTGGTAATATTTTATTCATATTATTTTAACAAACAGTTATAATCCCATAATTGAAGAGAAACACTGCCCCCATACCACGTAGTGGGTCCCCCCACTCTTAAATAAAAATGACTACATTTTTTTTTTTTAAAACACGGCCCCCGAAAACATAATATTGCATCTCCGTGTAAAAGAAATTCGGAAATCTATTTTTTTTTATATGCACCACCCCCCCCCCCTAAAATACAAAATTAATATTTTTTTCAAAAACACCGCCACCGATAACAAAAATTGCACCCCGTGTGAAAGAAATTCGAAAATCTATTTTTTTATAAAGCGCCACCTCTCCAATAAGATACAAAATTAATATTTTTTTCAAAAACACCGCCCCCCAAAACATAAAATTGCACTCCCGTGTGAAAGAAATCCGAAAATCTGATTTTTTTATAAAGCGCAAATGTTTTTTTTCTCCATAATGTTAATGGATAGCTGGTCATGATATAATATGCTTAGGTAAGGGGGTTGACCGGGAGAACATGAAGAAGTAATTTGAATTTGACTTGAATCTATTTTTTTCATTGTGCGCCCCCCACCACGCCTCTAAAATAAAAATGAATATTTTTTTCGTAATCACTGCCCCCCAAAACATAAAATTGCACCACCACGTGAAAGAAATCCGAAAATCTATTTTTTTTTAATGCGCCACCCCCCCCCCCCCACTAAAATACAAAACTAATATTTTTTAAGTAAACACCGCCCCGAAAACATAAAATTGCACCCCCCGTGTGAAAGAAATCCGAAAATCTATTTTTTTTATTTAAGCCCCCCCCCCCCACAATAATTTCCAAAATTAATACTTTTTTCGTAAACACCGCTCCCGAATACATAAAATTGCCCCTCCGTGTGAAAGAAATCCGAAAAATTTAATTTTTTCATTGTGCGCCACCCCCCCCCCCCCCCACAATAATTTCCAAAATTAATACTTTTTTCGTAAACACCGCCCCCGAAAACATAAAATTGCACCCCCGTGTGAAAGAAATCAGAAAATCTATTTTTTCATTGTGCGCCCCCCACCACGCCTCTAAAATAAAAATGAATATTTTTTTCGTAATCACTGCCTCCCAAAACATAAAACTGCACCACCGTGTGAAAGAAATCCGAAAAATTTAATTTTTATTTTCTGCGCCACCCCCCCCCCCCACAATAATTTCCAAAATTAATATTTTTTTCGTAAACACCACCCCCGAATACATAAAATTGCACCCCCCGTGTGAAAGAAATCCGAAAATCTATTTTTTTTATTTAAGCCCCCCCCCCCCCCGATCGTCACTCGAACCTTAAAATAAATATTAATGTTAATGGATAGCTGGTCATGATATATATAATATGCTTAGGTAAGGGGGTTGACCGGGCGAACATAAAGAAGTGGTTGAATTTGACTTGGAAAAGGTTGAATTTGAAATGGAAAAGGTTGAATTTGACTTGGAAAAGGTTGAATTTGAAATGGAAAAGGTTGGATTTGACTTGGAAAAGGTTGAATTTGACTTGGAAATGTTATAGTAATAATAGTATCTTTTTTTTTTTTTTTTTTTTTTTTTTTTTTTTTGGGTCCACCCCTTCTTCGCCTTGTAGGCTATACGTGGTTTCCGGGGCCAGGGGAGAGGGTGGGGGATTAATGCCGAGTATTATTAAATTTCCCCTGGCTCCGGGTTTTGAACTTGCTATCTTCTGGTTCTCAAATCATCTATCCGGTTGTCAGTGGCAACGCGTATTTTCTAACGCGTTTAGCCACTCGGCCATCCGGCCACCCCGTAATAATAGTATCTGTATATAAACAATTATTAGTACACATGTTGTGATCTGAAGGATTCCATGTTCAAAAATAACCGTAGGTAACCCGCTCCCTAACCCCTCTATGGACACTTCAGTTATCGTACTTATACGAAGAATAGAAAGTATACAAAAACGGCTGAAACTGGAAAGAGTAAAATAAAAGTGAATTTCATTCAGGCTTCTTGGACAGTATTGTCGATTATAATTGAAATATTCAAAAACAGAGAGGTTGGTGCGGAGCAGGATGATCTCTCATTTTTATATAAATAAGATACAATACAATACAATAAGGCTTAACGGACCCGAAGGCCCGACGCCGACACCACCAATCGGTCCCTACATACCTCCATCCACCTACCACCATCCCCACATCCGCCACCCGTGGGACGCTCCCCATACGCGGTAATGAGACCCGCGCGAGGAATAGTATCTGTATATAAACAATTATTAGTACACATGTTGTGATCTGAAGGATTCCATGTTCAAAAATAACCGTAGGTAACCCAAGGAATGGGCCAGTGGTGCTAACGCCTTAGGTAATAAATATATGATTAAGAATCCGAAGATAGCAGGTTAAAAACACGAAGTCAGGGGACATTTAATAGTCTGTGTATTAATTCCACACTTCTCCCCTTTCCCGGGAAACCACGTATAATAAAAAAAAAAAATTGTTAAATCGGGTAATAGTGCATTTTTATTTTATTTTTTCCAAATGTAAAACATCAAAAAATAAACATTCAGACCAGAATCATTACACTCCCCTGCTTATGAACCATTTAAGATCCCAGTAAGTTTAAGTTTCTCATCGTCCCCGAATGTTGAACATGAGAGGTAGGTCTGCTCATGGTATGGCTCCAGTTTCAAAACTGAAGTCGGATGACTCGGCAGTATCCAAGTTGTGAATTTTAAGGTAAAGGTGGAGGTGGATAATGAATTGGACTAATTTCAATATTAAATTTTAAAACGTAATTTGATATAATATTGTAACACTTCCGTGGGTCAAAAAATATTTTATTTAAAAAAATATAAAATTATCAATGCCACACGATTTATAACAAGATAAGTTTCGAACAGGTTACAAAAATTATAACTTTATAGCACAAAAATCACATGGCTTGAGGTTCAGAGTCAAGACAAACACTAAGACTAATTGGTCCAGTCACACGCGCCTTATATATGGTCGTAAAGAAGAATGGTTTGGAATCGTCCAGACTGGCGTGGAATCATCCAGGCCTTGAACTAGTCCTCTGACGGTGCGCTCCAACCTGTAGTTCATTCCAACATAAAGTCTGGGATTTCAAACCATATGTTTTTTGTTTTTGTTTTTTCATTTATCGATTTAACATAGCAATATTGTTTTTTACATCATCATCTAGATTTGACGGAAATAAAAAAATAAAAGGCAAGAGGTTTTGATTTATTGAAGCGCTGAGAGTGTGGAGAAAAATGGACCTGAATTGTTTTCTACCCATCCCGGACCGAAGTGGCAAGAGTTGTCCTTTTTCGGAAGAATAAAAGAGAACAATGAAGTGGGTGGAAACAAATGGGCGGGCGGAAGCGCTAAACGATTGATCCGCCACCGAATGAACGATTAATGGATATAGGAGTATTATCCGGGATGACAAAGTGATTCGGGAGGCCTCGTTAAGGCTGATGAAGTTGTATAATTTATGGATTGGCGGGTCCTAATCCCGGGGAAGACAATGTCCCTGAGAGGACATTAATCTGTTAGCCGGATTAGGCCCGGCTCATTAGGGATCGATAGTCTAATTATTGTCTCTACCGAGGTCGTCCAAACAATCCGTCCCTCTCAGTGCAGTGCTGAGCTCTGTGTGTTCAGGTTTGCTTTGACAATAAGTTTTATCTGTAAAACTCAGAAATATTTTGCATCGGGAGAAAATGTCAAAAGTCGCCTATGGCTGATATAATTCAAAGAGGAAAATAGTTGTTTTCATCACTAGTACCAAAACTGGTTGTTTTCGGTGCGCGTGCGAGTTTAACGCGCGAGGCATAGCCGAGCGTGGATTTAGACCAAGCACCGAAAACACACTTTTGGTGCGTGTTATGAACAATACTTTTCATCATACTGCTCATACTTTAGTACATTAAAACACTTTTATATTTCATTAATAACTTACAGATACAATATAAGAAATTAAATTGACACCGTTTTTTTTTTTTTTTTTTTTTTTTTTTTTTTTTTTTTTTTTTTTTTTTTTTTTTTTTTTTTTTTTTTTTTTAAACATCTGTTTATCTATAATAGAAGAAAAGTACTTATAAATTTAAATTAATATTTATAGCACAATTATGATATTAAATTCAATTCATTATATTAAAATCTTTGTTTGGCATTGCCTTTTGGAATACTGATAACTTTTGATTAAAGGAATTATTTTCAAGTTCTGGCTCACCTCTAATGAAGCACAATATAGCTACAAGTAACCTCCTTCAAACACATGTTTATTTATATATATTAGGAGTAGGTAAGGTTAGCGCACCAAAAAGATTTTTCATCATACTGCATCAAAAACATGTGTTTTCAATACTCGGTTTGAGTCCGTAAAGTAGTACTTTAGGCCTAGGCCTGAATAGTATATTTCGTACCAAGGGCCGAAAGTGGGCGTTTGCCGGCCAGAGATATTTTTTGACCGAGACGTAGTCGAGGTCATGAAAAGTTCGAGGGCCTGCAAAAGCACTTTGGCCCGAGGCACGAACGCTATTTTTCACCACACTACAATAAATATTAATACGATATAACATTAATCAAAAACAAGATTTTCTTTTGGTTAAGTGTACCTCTTTGTTAGAAGGTTATCTTGTGGTTATGGGGACATGATGAATGTTTAATGTATGGATTGTTTTACGTTATGTTATTATGTAAGTTAATAAAGAGAGATGAACATATGTGTGTTTCATTTAATACAATTGATATATTTCAAAATGCTAAAAAAAGTTAGTTCGTTTATTTTTGATTTATAGAAATGTTAAAAATACAATTTTGGTTGTTTGAAAACATAATACCATTTGAAGATTCTATTACTTGTTTTATTTTAACCAGTTCAAAAACTTTGTATATATACTCTTCGTCATACCTATCTTTTGATTTTGCTGGTAACAAATCTGCTATGATTTCTTTTGCTCTTCTATTTATAGATTCTGATATATTATTAGCCATAATTACTAAATAACTAAACAATAATACGAGCAAAACAAACTTATGTAATTTATATAATGAAATGAATGAATTAAAATAATAAATAGCTGGTTTTGCGACCCTAGGGCGAAATATTCATTTTCGGCCCTAGGGCGGCGAAGTGTAGCTTTCGGACCGCAAATTAGGTGTGTAAAACAGGTGATTACATCGTAGTATGGTGAAAAAATCTTTTTGGTGCGCTAACCTTACTAATATTTATTAATAAACATGTGTTTGATAGAGGTTACTTGTAGCTATATGTGTATGTTTTAAGTGCAAAATAACATGGATATACCAAAAGATGTTTTAGAAGAAGGTTTTAATATAATGAATAATCAGAATTGTACTATACATATTAATGTAAATATATAACTACTTTTCTTCTGTTACAGGCTAATAAACAGATTTAAAAAAAAAAAAAAAAATAGAAGGTATCAATTTAATTTCTTATATTGTACCTGTAAGTTATTTATGAAATATAAAAGTGTTTTAATTTACTCAAGTATGAGCAGTATGATGAAATGTATTGTTCATAACACGTACCAAAAGTGTGTTTTCGGTGCTTGGTCTGCGCTCGGCTACGCCTCGCATGTTAAACTCGACCGCGCACCGAAAAAACTACTTTTGGTACTAGTGTGGAAAATAACTATTTCAGGCCTAGGCCCGAAAAGTACTACTTTCCAGACTCAAACCGAGTATTGCAGCATGCAGTATGATGAAAAACACATTTTCCTATAACAGAAATTGATGGTATTTATCTGTTTTATATTAGATCGGAGCTCTTAAAACTTCCAGACCTACAGTTATCATTAATACTTAGTACATTGACAAGGTAAAGTTAAATTGAATTTGGTAAATTCATTTAAAAACAAGATAACTGTCATAAAAATTAATGCATTTTTAAACGAATATATAAATATAAATATAAAGTATTAGTTAAGTACAGCATACCCTATTAATTAATTATACCCGATTTCTCCATCTGATTCTTTATTTTCGCAAATTGTAGCCGTGTCGCTTTTTTATTAGCAACGTCAGGTGTACGCATTGTATATTTGATGAGCTATAATTTTTATTTCAGATCGAACTGTACTGTTTAATTCTGTAACAAAGTTGGATCTCCGGAAATGGTCTCCATTTCTTTTTTAAACCAAACAGCTTGATCCTACTTTCTAACAACTCGATGAATCAAATAGAAGTTAATGGAAAGCAATGAAAAAGTGTGAACAGAATCAGAAGGACAACTTTGATAAATTCAATCAAGAAATTTCGGCTCACATCTTTCAACGTGAAGCCTTAGCAACCCCCCGTTTTATAACTGAGGCTTAAATTGACAAGTTTCAAGAGACTATAAATATCTTTAAAACACATCGTTCGTTGGAGGATGAATTAAATGTCCTAAAAGTGATTTTCGTTTAAAATTTCAAATTTTAGCCTCTCCAATTTCTACCTACCCTATCTAGGAGAATATTGAGCCGTCCCCCTAATAATTTGTTGAAGTTGAAGCCCATGGTAAAGAGAAGAAACGTTTAATTCCAAAACCTTAAAAGTCTAAACAAACCTCAACATTCAAGTAGTCACTTGTCATATCTGGGATGGCCTACAATATCATGCAAGAAAATCACAATCTATCCGCCTTACTTACTTCAGACCTGGGTACCAGTAGTTAATTAATTGCTCTAAATGAAAGAAAATTTCGGAAGTTAGTGAGATATCGCTGAAATCTCTGACACCACATTTTTGAATATCCATATTTATTTATTTTGTTATAATGTAGAAATATTTAGCCTCAACTGCTCCTTTTGAAATACCTTGTGCATTTTTATTCAAAAGTATGTTTCTTGCCTTATTCCATTTGTTCCAGTAAGCGGTACGACTGCTTTACACCCGTAACAACCCGCTCCCGGTATTCTCATTACTTATTGCTAAATATAGTTGCTGGACTTATTTGAATTTGCTGAACATTTAAGATATTGCAACACTTCTGTGGGTTAATAATATTTATTCAACGAAAATATAACAATAGTCAATTCCACACACGAATTATAAAAACAAAAATATTAAAGCAGGTTACAAAATTATCACTTTGTAACACAAATCATATGGCTTGAGCTTCACATGTTTGAGCTCGAAATATGTAAGATTTTTGTTTTTTAATATCATAATATATTGAGTATAATATTAATATATTAACATAATATACACCATAAAATTAAGAAGAAGAAAAGTTCATGGGTTGACAGCGCTGACTCTCATCTCAGGAGAAGAACCGTGCGTGACGGGACGGGCAACAAGACCGCACGGTGGCAGAACCTAATTTCAGTATACATTCATCGTCAAATCATAAGTGAGTAAATTTCGAAGGCCCTAGTGGGTCTTGGAGAGAGAGAAGATGGACAAGTTTATTGCTGGCCAGCGAAATTTTCAATATAGTTGCAGGCACCAGAAGAGCCAATTTTATTCAACTACATCAAATATCAAGGTAGGAGACAACTTAAATTCATCATTCACCCTTGAAGACGTCAGGATCAAATTAGCAGTCAAAATTTTAAACTTACAGCCAATGTAACTTTTCGGCCATTTCTTTTCCAGCAATATTTTCTATATTATCTCTCTATATATAAGAGGCTTTGTCCTGGCTGACAGAATCAACGCAGAGCAAAAACTACTAATGATAGAAACTTGAAGTTCGGAATTAAGATTTTAAACGCGATGTAGGTAACCACTAAGAAAGGAATTTCAAAAATGTTACCTCTAAGGGGGATAAATGGCGAAATTGTCGTTTAACTCTAACGGACACCTATTTTTGTACTTCGAGAAAAAATATCTAATTTGGACTTATTTTAAAAATCTTGATACGACGAGTTTAACTCGAAAGCTCTACGGGGCGTCGAAAACCATGTTTTAAAGCCGAAAAATGAAGCGTTCACGACGATTAAGCTAATTTTTGTTTCGACAGTTTTAGTGAACTCTCTCCATTGCGCGACACCCTCTCTTCTACCGAGCCGGCAGCTTCCCCCTCCAACATTCCACCTACCGGAAGCTCCGATCCCTGTTATGTTGTTAATATTAACATATTATATGAAATCAATGCCAAGATAATAATCACAGAATTGATTTTAAACGCTCGCGGGCAAAGCCGCGACTGGGAATGCTAGTCATGAGTATAACAACATATTTTGTTCAATAGCTTAATTATTTCTATCATTCCCCCAGTATACACTCCACATTTTATCATCATTATTGCCAGCGGAACCACCAATGGTTCGTGGTGTTTAATATTCTCAAAAGAATTATAGACCACACATTACAGTCTAGACAAAGACAAAGACTAACTGGTCCAGTCACTCGCTCTTTATATATAGTCGTAAAAGGAACCTTCTGGAACCTTCCAGGCCTGCTTGGATTGACCTCTAACGATCCAGTCCCAAACACGTGCTCTGACGGTTCGCTCCAACCACTATTTCCAACCAAAGGTCTGGGATTTCAAACCATATGTTTTTTTTTTATTTAACGATTTAACGTTACAATATTACTGGTTTAAATACAGAATGACAGATTGCATTCATAAAGTATAATAATAACTGAACTTTAAAATAAAGGTGGGAATAAAATCAGTGTGATGTTAATGATAAAAGCCGACTTACATATTCATAGACGGCACAAGTTGTGAGGTACCTAAGGTAATACCTTGATGGGGCGGTAAAGCAAATGGGTTGTTTATAACGCACAGTAGACAGAAGCAGGTAGAGGCCAGCCCCTAAGCCCAATGAGTAGCGGTAGTTTGCGGGGCTTAGGCCGGCTCCTAACCACCGCAAATTTATCTCGGCCCGATGGCTTACCTACTTAATGCGACCATTAACTACATTCAATCCCTATTTCCTTATCGAACCCTCGCCTACCCAGCCAGATCTATCGCTTCCTCCGGAAAAGAATTGAGGTTCCTCCGATCTTATATTACTTTTACCCAAGAGTCGAGACAACAAATAGTCTGAATGTTTAGCCATCGGCGATTCCTGATAATTACAGGTCATTCGTTAATGGTCTAGTGCTAATATAGAATAGGTTTTACCTCTCCCCTAAAGGTTCGAAAATTTTCTATAAAACTATTATTACTTCAAAAAATGAGTGTTTATTTAAACATTGAGTTGTGACTTGTACGTTTTGATTGTACGATTGAAACAAGACTTGTGGTTGTCTATTTCTAGACTTGTTGTTGGAAAAAACTGTTCTGGTATACTCTACGCTTGTCTGGAACCTCCTCGACCGTTCTAATTTTAAATTATAAAAAACATAAAACTTGAAGAGAACATTTTTTTGTTGACCAATGACTACAACAAGCTGAAAGACGTTGATAATCTGCTGGAAAAGCATTTTGGTGACGAGTGGAGGGCCAATGATTCATCGAAGTATTACACACGAGTTCTTAATATATCTGCCAAAGACGAGGGAAACAACGAACAACAGGTTGATGAAGTCGCTATTATTGAAGAAGTCGATGGCTTTAGGATCTAGTTTTTTTGTAAATTTTTTGTAGTCAGATGTTTTATATCACTACGCTGATATTTTTGAAAAATTCTTCAACAAAAAAAATGTTTAGCCAAATGTTTTAAGTCAGTGGGTGATATTATTTTGTAAAATGATACCGAATTTATTAATAAAACGGTTGTAAACCTAAATAAATATTACTTATTGCAAAAAAAAACTTCGCTTTTGTTTTCTTCAACTCGTATTATTATCCTCATTGGAAGATCAACTTACGCTATGTGAATTGAAACTAGTTCGTTCCAATGTGGTGTGCAGCAAAACTCTTTCCTTTAAACATTTTGTTGCAAAACTTTCACACTTCATACTTTGTTACCTTTAAATCAGTAAATTTTTTTCATTCCAAGCTCACTTCCACAGGAAAGCTGTACTTTTCGATGGAAAAAAAAAAAAAAAAAAAAAAAAAAAAAAAAAAAAAAAAAAAAAAAAACAGTTTTATCTGTCCACTCTACAAGACGTCGTATGTTTTTTGCGTTTCCTAAAAAATGTGTTCATATGGAACGAACGAATTTTGCACCTCACCTCCTCATATATTTTATAATATTATACAAATATTCTTTGTCCCTCGCCTTAGAAAAAGACTTGAATTTTTGGAACTTTTATTATTTGTATTGTAAAATGAAGCAAAACAAAAAAATATGACTGAAAAGAGTTCTAGACTTTCTGTTTGAACAGTTACAAAATGTTCTATCACATATTTGTGACTGTTGAGAAATGTTCTGATTCAGACTAAATATAAGGAGCGATGGACTGGATAATTATTCTTGCTCTGAAGCTCGAATCATATAAAATACATAACTGTATTTAACTAACTATATTAGTTAGAGGGGTAGTCCATTGGCAAGGCATTGAGCTGCTGTTTAATATTATGTCACACACTCTGGGACCACATTATAACTCTAGGGGACAAAGATAGCCTCTATACAGTGGGTACCTAAAATGAGTGGCCTTAATTAAAAATTAAGGCTGAAAACTGGCGGTTGAGTGTGATCACGGCCAAATCACCTTACCTAGTATTGAATCCTGTACCCTTCATGAGTAGTATTTGTACAGTATTTTTAAAAAATTAATTCTTTTGATGGTTCCTCTATCATTTACATTACGTATTCAGTTACCTATGGTTACTGTAATTTTATCTGTAGAATTGTATGAACCCTTCCATCCGAATTTTACCCGTTTATTTCCAAATTGGTATTTGGTTATATGAAAAAAGAAAAAAAGAAATATAGACGCGAAAGAAGAAGATATAAACAATATAGCAATACATTGTACAGTTCATACAAAAACTTTAGACAAGAAACAAGACCTACTAGACATTTGCGGACGATTCAGATAATAAATTTATAGAAGTTTTTGGTTCAGATATTAAATCTATAGAAGTTTTTGGTTCTCTAAATTTGTATAAATAACAGAGTAACCTCCTTATTTTCCATAATCGGTTTTTATTATTTAAATTTTTAGAATAATATTAATATTAATATAATAATAATTATTATCATAAATATTAATTAATACAATACATTTTTAGAATAAATTAGATAACTTTATATTAAAAACAAATCTGGTGCGATGCGCGTAACACACAACCTTCACTTACGAACTTACTTAGATTAGAAATCGATGTGTTTCGATAATATGTAAACGCCAAACCTCAACTTCACCCGTTTTTCCACATTTAAGTATATACTTATATTTGTATATCTCCATAAGTTATAGAGTACCTGTATAGCAAAATTTGGTAGTTCTCAGCACTTTTCGATTCATTATTGCTAATTTATTTATGAAGGGACTAATTTCATCAACAGTCGAGTTTTTTTTACTGCTTTCTTGTTTTTTACTACGGGTTGCTTTTTGAAAATACATCGTGAAGGTGAATCGATAGGTGTATTTACGTCTCTTATGCCTATCTGGAAATCAAGAACGATTACTGTTCCTCTAAAATCGCTTTATATTGTTTTCAAAAATTTATTATGGAATAAAGTTTCTAGACTAAAATATACCTATATTATAGACTATTATCTTATACCATATTTTTACACACCTGCGATGATTCAAAAATTTGAGCATCACGTATTTACTCTCTTAAGTAAAATTGATCTTTTTATTAATAAATAAAAGTTTTTATTTTCATAATACTGTTAATAAAATTTTGGCTGTCACATATATATACATCAAATACCAAGTTTGATCAAAATCGTTAAAGCCGTTTTTGAGTAAAAAAAAAAAAAAACACGTGAAAATGGGACAAAATTAATTAAGTAAAGTGCCCCCTCCAATTGATCAATTTTGATGAAATTTTGACTGCCACATCGCGGGCATATACATACAACCAACACCGAGTTTGATCAAAATCGTTAAAGCCGTTTTTGAGTAAATAAAAAAAACACGTGATAATGAAACAGCATTTATTAAGTAATGTGCCCCCTCCAATTGATAAATTTAGATGAAATTTTGACTGTCACATCGCGGGCATATACGTACGCTAAATACCGAGTTTGGTCAAAATCGTTATAGCCGTTTTTGAGTAAATAAAAAAAACACGTGATAATGAGACAACATTTATGTAATTTCGGCTGCCGCATCGCGGTCATATACATACATCAAATGCCAAGTTTGATGAAAATCGATAAAGCCGTTTTTGAGTAAATAAAAAAAAAACGTGAAAATGTGACAACATTTTTAAGTAAAGTGCCCCCTCCAATTAATGAATTTTGATGAAATTTTGACTGTCGCATCGTGGGCATATGCATACACCAAATACCGAATTTATTCAAAATCGTTGGAGTAGTTTTTGAGAAAATCGAGAAAAACGTAAAAAATAGTTAAAATTCTTTAAATAAAGTACCACCTCCGTTTGACCAATTTTGATGAAATTTTTGCTGTCACATCGCGGGCATATACATACACCAAATACCCAATTTCAGTTTTGTAAGGATTATAGTTTTTGAGCTAGTCTTTTCACACACACACACACACACACACACACACACACACACACAAACACACAAACACACACACACACACACACACACACACACACACACACACACACACACACACACACACACACACACACACACACACACACACAAACACACACACACACACACACACACACACATACACACACACACACAGACCACACAGCGGGACTTGGTTATTTGGACTCAGGGGACCCCAAAACGTGTATTTCCGTTGAAAACCGGAAGTCGAAATTTTTCACGATCGCAATACTTTCCTTACTATATATTTCATATATAGGTAATTGAAAGTAATAATTATTAATATAATTGTTTATCATTTACCTAAATAATTCCATTTTATTTTTTGGTATTTTAAATAGAAAATTGTATTTTTGTAAATTCTTTGTAAAAAAAAAAATATATCTTTTATTAATTAATTCATGCTTTAATACAATCAATTAATTCAACTATTTTTCTTATCACGATAACATAAAAATTCTTCATACAATTTTTAAATATTATTTATAACAAGATAAAAGATTGGCCTTGGTTGGGATTTTAACCCTTGAGGCACCAGGCAAGAGGTCAGTGAAGGGAAAGGATTGACTTGAGCTTGATATGTACCTTGTGGCTCATGTTGCAAGAGCGCCTTACTAGTAATTAGGAAATATGGGTTCGAATCTCGGGCAAGGCGAATCTTTTCTGTTATTATAATAAATTAAAAAAAAAAACCTTTAATATAATGGTTTATAGATATTGAAATGAAATAGTAATCTCCAATTCGCTTATGCCGCGTTTAAATAATATCAGCGTGGTTCTAAATAAAGTTTCTTCTGCTACTATATTATAAATTATGCCCTCTGTTTTAGCGGTCGAACCGACATGGTAGCTAAATTTCAAGATTAATTCCCCTATCGAATGGTAATTGCTACATGAAATAGGAAGGGAGGGTATGCGTGTAAAATTTAATCCTTTAGGAAATATGTGCGTAGGAGAGAACTAATTCTCATTATTACGAATTATAGGGGGAGAGGGCTAGATTAGCATAAAAGGGCAGTTAACCCGGGTGTAGGGTTAATTAGTCCACTGTAAATATAGTTAATTCAATGCCGCCCGCAATATACTGCTATATCCCTTTTATATCCTGTCCTATCGCTTCCAACATATTCCCTCTCCACTTTATCTGTGTCCTCTGCGGTCAGCCCTTTGCTAGCCACCATTCGATCGGTATCCGATGGCGCGGTCCACATCAACAACTTACGAATTCCAATAGCTCACTTCATTTAGAGAAACCAAATGATAACGGGATCCAGATCCGGACGATGCTTCAGTGGGAGTCATAAATTTTACCTATCCAGGTATAATTAGGATAGTGATCTTTAACGAGTACCTGACATCGTTCAGGCTCGGAACCTCCATTTTACGTCCTATCCGAGGGACGGCATAGCCAAAGATTTTTTACTCCCATTAAAAAATCCTAGGGCCACCGCCGGACGCGAACCTGCGACCTTTAGTATTGTAGTATTGCCTAACCATTGTACCAAAGGTGACCCCTTGAAATGTAAGTATTTATCCTGGTGTTACAACCATGAGAGGATATTAACGCAATACATACACTTTTGTTGTGAGGATTGTTAGTATTGAATCTGCGTAATCATATTTTTTTATGAAATTAACCAGTCGTTGGCCTACGTTTTTACGATATAGCCAGGGTGACAGTATGTGCATTCTTTATGGTGGTATGATGGGCTAAATTCAATGTTGATGATAGAGGCATCTCTGACATTCAGTTTTTCAGTTCTGCAGAAAAAGGATCTCTCATCACAAGCATTGGAGAAACATTTATGTCATCGATTTTGTAAATGAATTCCTTTGTAACTTTGCACATAGTACAAAAACATAAATTCCGTTTTATTAAAACTAAAATTGTTTTTACTACCCATTTTACCAGCGCCAATTTTATACAGGGTGGAGCAGAGGAAACACATGTTTTTCACTATTGAATGACTGGGACCCGGTTTGATAAAAATAATAAAAACAAGCAATGAGCGATAGATGTTTTAATGCCGTTTTGAAATATTCATTAATAAGGTTCGAAAAATAGTGCTTCGAGATGACGTCCTTCTTGCTGGATACAAATATGGATCCTCTCCTGAATGTTACGCGCGACTCTCACCAACATTTCATTCGGCACGGCTTCAATTTCCTGTCGAAATTGAAACCCGATTGTGGGATGCTTGTAAACGTAGACTCTTGATTTCAAATCCCCACAAAAAGAAGTCGCAAATCGACACATCGGGTGAGCGAGGAGGCCAGTGAAAATCTTCATAGTTTGAAATTACATGTCCTCTAACTCCATGTCCGGCAACATTTGTCGAACTACTTCCATAGATGCTCTCGCCGTATGAGCTGTGGCACCGTCCTGCTGCAACCATATTTCTCTCATGACGCCTTTCAAGTTCTGGACGAAGAAAATTGTTTAGCATTTCAAACTAGCGCACTGATAACAGTAACTGCAGGTTCTTCCTCTTCAAAAAAATAGGGTTCAGTGTTCAAAACTGCATTAAAAAATCTATCGCTCAATGCTTGTTTTTATTATTTTTATCAAACCGGGTCCTAGTCAGTCAATAGTGAAAAGCATGCGTTTCCTCTGCTCCAACATATTTATATACCAATCTTACCTCTGTATTCACATTTCAGAATGAATATAAAACAATGAAGTTTTCGAAGTCCGTTGTTGCCCCCTACACCCCCGGGACACCACCATTACCTGAGCTGAGAGGGTGGAGACAGGAAAAGACTTGCGGCACTAGCAGAGGCTAAAGGAGAACATGAGAGGAGATTAGGCCGTTATTTAGAAAGGGCTGCAGAAAGTAGAACTAACATTAGGTGGCGCACCCTAATGGCCCATGGTCGCTCTGGGTGCACTTCTATCTCTTCTTATGACCTCCCTCCCCCCTAATGTCTCCTCTTCTCTTCCTATTGTTTCTCTTTCTTATTGGTTTTATTCAAATGGGATCGTCTCCCTTACCTCGTATGTCTCGGAGGGTGGCGTTCGATCAGGTTTGACAGCAATGCTACATTTAGATCTCCACTTCTTTATTACAGCTCTAAACTGTCCCCGCCCTTCTTCCCTATGTTATCTGACATAATAGTGTACAACAATATGGTAACATGCAGGAGTAAACATCAATGAAGAGTATATTTATAATATCAATATTATCAATTATACTAATATCAAATAGGAAATATCAATATACCAAAATTATTATAGATGGCAAATGCTCAAGATTTGTTATCAATCTTATTTTGATACTGGCATGTTTTCAATACAACCTTGAGAGTAAGGTAATTTCTGTCAGAGTTTTACAAAGACGTGTAGATTTTACATTAATACCAGCAGCTCTTTCACATTTTTCACAGTTCTATTTTTTGTATCGAAGCTAATTCTTGAAGTCCCTAATCCATCGAAGAAGTTTCTTCTTTCCTTATTTATTCTTGAGCCTTCGTTCTCTTTGACTTATCGAGGGATGATATACTTTTTTCATTACGATCCTTTTTCGCATATTTCTTGCTGAAACTCCTTACTTCTTCTTTTGCTCACAATACGGTTTTCAAACAATAAAACTAAATTAATTCAAAGAAATATAAATAATCATTTTTAATTGTGGAGAGGGCTATACGCACCTTATCAGTTGCTGTCATCTCCAATTCTACTTATTCATCTTAGGGGTTGGATTAATTATTTTTCTAAAACATTTCTTTCAGAATCTATTTTTTTCTTATTTATAAGGGATTCCTCTAAAGCAACTAGTAGAGGAATTAAAATTTTTGATTTTATTTTTTACTTTGTAATAGCAGTAAGATTCGTGATCTACGGTGTCCGCCCAATTAAGGGGGATATCTTACGGGAGGTTGAAATGGAAGAAATGTCTAAAAAAAATAAATTTCGATGAATCTTCGGTAGTTTCTATGCTTCTGGATCTTATAGGACCATTTCTATGACATGGCATTCATTACATAGAAAGTTGTAACAGATTATAGTTGAAAAACCATACGTTGCTAATACAATGATTAATACGCACATATCGCAGGTCGGCAAGAAGATGGTTAAAACTCGAAAAACTACTTTTTTTTTTATAATCACATGTAAGTTTTCAACTGCTTTCTCAATGCTACTAATATTAGGGGGGGTTTAGTACCAATGGTACTAACTGTAACTCAAAAATAGCCATCAACTTGCGTTAACACTATCATCCCCACAGTAAAAGAATATGATAAATTGCGCCTGAAGCTAACCAAATTGTTAATTCTATTGTGAATATTATGCTATTGCAGGTTTTGTCATTCTGATTCAAACGGTATTTAAGTATAACTCAAAATTGATATAATTAGAGTTTTATCAATTCGACGTGCGATGTACAGATATATACGAGTATAAGTCGATTAATAAAAAATAAGTCTATTGCGGATTTCTCTGTTAAATGTGGTTCTAATATCTACCTAACTATTATTTGAAATATGTTTAGCTAAATATGCGTAAAATTTAATATAATAGTCACAAAACCTAATAAGAGCTTTCAAAATTCTGTTTATTCTAATCTGAAGGTATTGCAATTTATTTTGGTTTTCTTGTATTATCTTCTTAATCCATCTTAAAATTTCCAATAATACTGCTGACTTTCTTATGTACATTTATGCATATAATATGCCTAATTGCATGTTATATGCACATGTTGCAAATAGTAACCCTATCCATGAGAAAAAAAAAAAAAAAATCACAAAACCTACAATGAAGTTAACAGATATTACGAATTAATGGACAGGTCTTAATTTGTAGATGTAGATGTACATTTATATATAAAGGTGTAATTCATATATACATCATTCAATGTATAAATAATAACATAGAAAAATGATCAATTTGAAATAAATAGCCAGATTGTCTGTCCAGCGATTTGCAAAATAAATCTTTTGAATGAATTGTTTACTTAATATGGCCGTGTAAGGTAAAATATTTAGATTTTACATCTTGTAATACGTTACATTTTATATTAAAGCCATCACGCAACTACCGGAGCGAAGCCGGGTGCCCTAGCTAGTTTAATATAAATGAAAATTTGTGATTGCCAGATATAGAAATTCTTATAACCATATTCGTTTTCTCATATTTTATCTCTTAAGTTCTGAGGTGATTCCAAATAGTGTTTTTTAAGCGAGTAACCCGTTCAACACTAAGGACTCATAAATGTGTAATTTATCTAAAGGTTTAGTTCGGAATTTATTTCAAAATTATTTTCTTACTACGATTTAAAAAAAAAATAATTGATCCACTTTATTTTTAGTTTAGCTAAACTTACTTTATGCGATAATTACCTAATTGTTTCTCCCCCAACCCCTTTTCTTTTTTACTATATTTGGTTACTTATGTTTATTTTAATTTTTTACCAAGAGTAAAATATACAGCATAAAATTAAAGTGTCCTGCCGTCTCAGGAGAGGAGGTCTATGGCATGACGACGGGAGTCATCAGACTTTCACGCTATACGGATTTGCATTGAGTCAATGTGGAGGAAATTTTCTTGACATCTATTATACAAATGCACGTCTCAACTCTCGAACGTCCGAAGTAACAGAAATAAGATAATCTTACTTGATTTGGAAGGAAGGAAATCAGAAAGAATCCTGGTCAAATCACTTCTCTGTAACGGTAAAGAGGCTATGAGCGATTAGGGCCGTAAACAATTCAAAACTCGGAGAGGAAACAAGGAAGCGCGCAGGTGGCGGGATCCACATGTGCCCAAGTTTTATTTACTGCTTCGGCTCTTCCCTTTCCACGGCGATAAATCCACTCAAATATTCCCTCCAGGGCTGGAGTGGTGGGAGGGGAAGGCGGGCTCGCTGATTACACAACTATTTCCAACACCTGCGCTCTTAATTGTTAACTGTTTACAAGTAATTAATGGCACTTCTAATTGTTTATAACGGCACTTGCTCAAGTCTTCCGTCTAATCTCTTCTAGCAGCAATTACAGCAGCGCCGTTAGGCCGAACTGCTCTAGTCCAGTTTACTTATGGCAGTATCAAGGTATTATCAAAAATAGATTTAAATCATTACCCTCTGATTACTGATGGCTAAAAAGCGGACAGATTCTGATAAACCGCGAGTCATATTTTCAACAATATGAGTATGAAAAGCAGAATTCTGGGTTCCAATTTTTTTTATTTAATATTCTTTGATACAAAAGATTCTTATATGATTACGTTTCATCCTTTTAGTAACAAATTAAAAAAACCAACAAAAAACGATTATATGGTCATTTAGATGAAAAAGAGGTTTAATAAATAAAAAAAGGTAAAATGTTCAAAGTAGTTTAAACCATAAAACAATTATAATATAATAGAGGCGCATGTAGGTATATAAGTAAAGCAGGTAAATGAATCACCAGATAAGCAATATTGGAACATGAGTATAAGGGCAACGTTAACATCGATCACTAGAAAGGGCAAAGTTATCATTGTACAAACAAGATAAACATCTAATAAAGAATTTGCAAGAAAGCCATCATGGTTATAATTAAATTGACAAAATTACAACTATGTTACAATTAAAAAAAAAAAAATAAAGCCTTATTTGTTGGGGACACGACAAAGAGACTCTGATTCGGTATTGTTCGGAAACAATAAAGAGTTCCGATGCCTCCAGTGAGGTATTAAAAACTGATGGTGCGAAGGAAACGTAAGAGGGGATTACTAAAATATACGTATCTTGGCTTCTTCTCTCTTTTTTAGCCGCAATCTTCTTTCAGGTGACGTTCCTATAGTGATTTGTATGGGGAAGGAGTCCATCAGACTCTGTCCGAAAGCACAGGTATTAATACACCCGAATATACAAAACCGAAAAAAAAGAAGATAAAATGAATAGCTATTTAAACATACACAGCTTGGAAAAATCAGTGAATTAGATGCAGTTAGTCATATTTGCTAAAACCAAAGCGCTGGTAAAAGTAAAACCAAGAGTTCTAGGAAGTCAGTCTCTATGCAGGTCTCCATCATTTCTATCATTACTAGATACAGACGAAAAATTGCAAACAATAAAAAATAAAGGATTAAGGGCGTTTTTATGAACGATCCTAAGGAACGCGTTACTAAAGGCTTCCTTAAAATGCACACAATCAATCAGTCAATTGATAAGAGTACTCCATCGCTAGGTGTAACCTCCCTTAACCTAAGATCAGTATTAACTTCACTCTTGTTTACTGTGTTGTTTCGAGTATTTTAAGTAGTTAATGTGGCAATTAAAGCTCTAGAACTATAAGAACATGATAATTGGAGTAGAAATCACTCAAAGTTGAATAGTGTGCAAACATTGTTAGTGTAAAAGAACAAACAAATGTATACAATGTTTCATCTAACCGATTTCAAAACAACTTAATGGATGCTTCAGGATAACAATAAAAAATATCTTTATTATAAGATGAAGATGCAAATGAGAGTGAAAAAGTGTGATAAAACAATGTTAGGTAGAGTTAGTCTCAAACTTTATTTCTCTTGAGGTTAGCTTGGGGGATGAGACACTGCAATATTCTTCTAATTGAGATGTTTGTGATATACTATTGTATATTTATTATATATTTCTTAACATTCTTAAAAATATTCTTGGATGGTTTAGTTCCAACCTTCTTCATGAGAAGGAGTTGTAAATGTTAGATATGTGTAAATTAGTAACCAACTTATTTTAAAAAAAAATATGTGTGTTGGAAATGTGAAAGATTAAAGCTTCAGTGTTCTTAATAAGTAAGGTGAAATTTATTTTCAACAACTTCATATTCTTATATGAATTATTAAAAACTGATTGTTTACTTTAGAATGTTATTACTTTTATATTAGCATATTAATTATTGAAAACTCTTAGTGGATTTTGGATTATTTTGACATTTTATAAAGAATTGGTTTATTAATGGGTATTATGATTTTGTTATTTATTTTTCATTTTTATATAATAATAAATAAAAGTATCAATTTTTTTCTGTTCTTTTTACATTTCTCTTACCACTCTTCCAAAAACTTGTTATACCAAACTTATCTAATTTCAACAAATTCCATGAAAGCCTTTTATGTAAAATAGGCATAGATAAATATATAAACTTTAAAAATGTTGAATTGGTAAAATTAAAATTACATTTAATTTTCTCAAATTGGATTCAGTCTATATTTCATATCAAGATTTTGTTTTGTCAATGAGTAATTGAGTGAAACTATCTTTACTATCAATAATTAAGATTATATTGCTCATTACAGTACTACTTGCAGAAGAAAAAAATGAATTCACTTAATATTCTTTCAGATGTTTATATCACCAACTAATCAAATATTTACAATTACAGCAAAAATGGAAAAGATTAAAAAGCATCTGCATCAAATTGTTTGTGATTAAAAATGGACACTTAAGTAATACTATCAATATACTAAATAAGTTTGCATTAATTGAAAATAATACATCTTTTGTTTTGATTTTGCTTATATGAAGATATTATCTGTCGCTCATTGTGCCTAATAAGAAGGGTAATAAGAATGGCTACATATGAAAACATTTGATAAATATATAAAGGAGAAAAAAAGAAAAATATTTCACCAAGATTAAAATTTTCATTTCCCTTAAAAAGTGCAATAATATTTCACCGCCTTTGCTGTTTATACCTCATATAAATAAATTAAAAATTCCGAAAAGTCGTTTTGTTCTTAATAAATGGTTCTTTTTAATAAGAATTTAAGTCCTATATTTGTTTTCTGTTTTTATTTCTATTACTAAAAAGTTAAGGAGAAGCTAAAGGTAGCTAATCACCTACCTTAGCACTGAGGAAGGAAAACAGATCAAATTTATAGGAGCATCTTAGGATCTAAGGCGCCCTTAAGATAGGAAAGCGTAAAGGAACGTTTATAAAATGAAAATTGTGTTAAGTTTAGCTAAAGGTGTGAATTTTAAGGAAGCCTTTAGTAACGCGTTCCTTAGGATCGTTCATAAATACGGCCCTAAATATATACAATATAAAATAAATGGGATCCCCTGAGGTATAGTGGTAAGTATGGCAACCTACAATACTAAAGGTCGCGAGGTCGCATCCCACGGTTACCCTAGGATTTTTTAAATAATAATACAATACAATAAAATAAGGCTTAACGGACCCGAAGGCCCGACGCCGACACCACGAATCGATCCCTACATACCTCCATCCACCTACCACCGTCCAATCCCAAATTATTTGAAATAATAATAATAATACAGGCTTAACGAACCCGAAGGTTCGATGCCGACACCGACACTCGCTCCCTGCACACCTCGATCCATCGACCGTCTTACAGACCCAACTTCGATAGATCCGCCCTAACACAATCCTCCCACCTCCGTCTCGGCCTGCCCCTCGGACGTTTCCCATTTGGCACCGCACTTATTAATCTTTTCGGGATTCGTTCACAACCAAGTTTCGCAATTTTACACGCCCATTTTATTCGTCTTGCTGCAATCACGTCAATTATATTTGTATTGTCCACCCGTAAAGGACCGTTGGAACGGCGTGAGACTGAAGGCGTGAGCTAAGCAATTTCGCGACTGAAAAGTAGCAAGCATTACCGGCTTTTAATCTAGCCTTAATTTCCTCGTCGATTTCGTTTTTCTAGTTACCATCGCCCCTAAATATCTAAATTTCTCTACGTGTTCAAACGTATTCCCCTTACATTAATTTCAGCGAAATCCTCACCACTTCTACGACTAACCATATATTTTGTCTTATCCGTATTTATTTCTAGTCCAAGTTCTTTTCCGGCTTTCATCAAAGTTGTTGTGTTCATTTCTATGGTTTCCACGTCCTCCCCAAACAATACCAAATCATCGGCATATCCGAGCACGGGTATATTCCCACCCAAATTTAAACCCTTTCTGGTACGTGTCACCTCCCTAATGGCATATTCCAGCGCTAAATTAAATAATACAGGTGAGAGAGAATCTCCTTGTTTCAAACCAGAGCGGACCTCGAACTTCTCAGAAAAATAATTACCGATTCTAACTTTATTGAAAGTTTCCGTCATACACATTTTGACTAAATTTACTAATTGTTTTGGCATTCCCTGCTCGACCAGAATGTTATACAACTTTTGGCGATAAATAGAGTCATATGCCTTTTTGAAATCGATAAAAAGCTGATGTACGATTCCGTTATATTCTAATTTTTTCTCTAATATTTGGCGAAGAGAGAATATTTGGTCTACGGTTGATTGGTTTTGCCTGAAACCACATCGATATTCTCCGATAATTTCCTCGGCGTATTCAGTGATTCGACTAGTTAGGATCAATGTAAATATTTTATAGCAAACCGGAAGGAGTGAGATTCCCCGATAGTTATTGCAATCCGTTTTTGATCCCTTTTTGTGAATCGGAATGAGAATAGATTCTTTCCACTCTTCGGGTATCTTTTCTTGTTCCCAGGTCTTTTTAACCAAAAGAAATATTTTTGAAATCCCAGCTTCCCCGCATGCCTTTTTTAATTCGCTAGGGATATTGTCTGGTCCCGCTGTTTTATGAGATTTTAATTTTCCAATGGCTATTTCAACCTCCTCTTTACTCGGTTCTACTTAGGATTTTTGAAAGGGAGTAAAAAATCCTTGACTATGCCTTCCCTACGATACAATGTAAAATGGTGCCGAGCCTGTGCAATGTCAGGTACTCGTTAAAGATCCCTATTTTGATTATACCTGGGTAGGCAAAATGTAGGACTCCCACTGTAGCATCGTCCGATTAGCCTTAGTGGCATAAAGTGATGTTAAACAAACAACAACAACAATATAAAACAAATAAGGTAGTTAATGAGAGTAATGGTAATAGACAGATCCTTAGCACTTATCATCATAGCTAAACTTCAATTCATCAATTGAAAAAAAATAGATAAAATAAGAATCTTATGAGAACTAACTGCGATCATTTGAAACGTTCTCATCTTTACCATTGATTCTCTTTCCCACTCAAATTCCTTTACTTCCGCTTTCAGCTATCTAGCTGGTTAAGATGACATCAACTATTATCAACTCCCGAGGGAATTTAATCACCGATTAAGCTTCCATGGAGGTAATTTAATCTTATGAAAAGCCACGGTGAATATAGACTTTTTGGGTAGTACCCAAAACTCTCGGTTAAAAAGTAATAATTTTATTAAGAAATTTCGCTGAGTGATTCTATTCATTTAGAAGAATTTTATAGTAAACTTTTCTATTAACAAGTTTTGATAATCATATCTCTATTTTCAGATGATTTTGGAAATTCCTGATCTTGGAGTTGGAGGGGATGTGGAGGGACAGGGTCACTGGGACAAACCCTAATCGCATTTTTCACAACCGACCTCCCCTCTGTGCTCTACACAAATCGATTTTCTTCTTCTGGCCCACTTCTTTCTGTGAGGGGAGTCGTCGGCGATCGATATGTCCTTTCCACTCATTCCAAAAACAGGAACAATTATAACCAAAACAATACACGGGAACGAACCATGTCACTCATGGCTCGTTGTGTACCCACCGTCTTTATATTGAAGTGGAATTTTTTTTTTTAAATTTTTTACTTTTTGTTGTTCTTTTTAGGGATTGGTATCTAATAGGACTTTTAACTTGATGAGTGCAGGTAGGTGGAATGATTATCGAACACCGGGTGGAGGCAGCTGGACATTGGGTAGCCCGGCCGAACTACACATTAGAGCGGGCTGTGTTAATTAATGTGCGGCTGCGGCGGCAGATGGCGCTACTGCTCCCGAATTAATATTCTTGACGCCAGCCGGTCAGCGCGCTACTGTTTTTGGCAAAGGCCAACTTTAATGACACATTAGCCGACCCCAGTGAGCACCACTTGTGCCCTAGCCGCCCAACTATGTGCTCTTGCTGGCAGCCTTCGTCCCCTTGTCATAGAGAAACTAATCGATCGATTTCATCAGGATTGCAGCTAGTATCAACATACAAATGAGTAGCCCAATGAAAAAAACAACAACGCTCAAAAGCACGTAAAATGGTATTGTTGATTACCCCGGTGAGCTGGCCTTATTATGGAGATTCTAAACAACCAAGATTTCATTGTGAAAATTATAATTGTTTAGAGACTTAGGTACAATAAAATGTCATAAAAATCGAAAAATTTCTTTTTATTTTACCCATTGCAAAAACATACAGTAAAAAAAATTCATTTTCTATTTTTTTTTCTTCTTCTACACTAAATTTTGTTACTAACCTAACAGGCGATATCATTTTAAACTAGGACATTACTGCGATAAACTGATGTCTTATTTAAAATAAAACTCCTGGGTTGGAAAATTAAAAGTTATTGCTATAACTACTGTGCGACGTAGTGACTTATGTAAAAAAAATCTGGTACACTCACTGTAAATGAGACATTTACTTCCTATAGTACATAGTACCTGGTGCTGGGTAACTAAGCAGGAACTATCACAGGAGGGTTGGTAGCAGGATCGTCAATTAGCCGAGAATTTTGAGGAATTTTCGCGTGGAGGCGTATGTTGGCAACGCTATTTTAAACAATGACATTTGACAAAGAGAAGCGATGCAAGTATGTTTAGATATGTGTAAACGATGGACCATAAACAACCTATTTTTGTGAGATTCTTTTATAGGATGAAAACTATTAGTTCGAGACAAAAATTGATATCATCCGTGCATCTCCATTTGTCATTTTACAATCAGCGTAAATAAATATATTTTTTTTAAGTATAATACTTAAGTAAAAGCATATGTGTATCATACCTACTATACACGCGATTTTCATCATAATAAATTATATTAATTTTTGAAGGTAAATGTGAAGGTGCAGGAATTGACCCCGGGTTTCCGCATCGCCGCTGAAGCTTTCTTAATCATCGACCTAACCTATCCAAGCCATACGGACCTTCTCTCCTCAAATACCCTACCTCACCGGTTCGATCCCAGCTAATGCTTTTCTTTTCTCTTTTACGAAAATAATAAAAACAATTATTCAACAAAGAATTAGCACTTAATTAATAACGCTACAAAAAAGTAATTTGCAGTGACTTCGAAGCAACTGTATGCCTCGCTGTTCAACATACGATACTATTAGATCGCTTCTTATACATTTTCATCCAGAAAGGTCTAGAACAACCCAAACATAAGATCAATTACTAATACATGACTACAACCGCTACACAAAACTCTAGAACTTGTACGTTGTTACAGAAATAAACTTCTGTTTTGTTTTCACGTCATAATATCTCAGAGCGAAAAAATATTCTTACTCCCAATGTTTATTCTGTATAGTAATTATTGTACTAAAGTCCGGATAATTAAAGTCTACCAAATAAAATGGGGAACGTACATCTATATATTGAAAAGATAAAATCTACAAAAAATATGGTCGTAGAAAAAAAAAATCCTGTAGAAACATGAGGAAGCTGGCAAATTGCGGAGGTGCGGCTGGGCTCCGAGATCCGTGCATTGACTGATTACAGGCCGGCTGATTGCATTTTTTTTAATTGCCCATTCAGCTATAAAGCAGATTATTTTTTTTCTTGTTGAGATAGCTCCCCTGCAAACGGTTAATTTATAGTACTTCAGCTGTGTTTGTTCGGCTAACGATCCCTTTTTGCAGGCACTTCGCTGTTTTTTTTTTCTCCTTTGTTTGCTTTTTTTTGTGAGAATAATTCGACAATAGATTTTTTTTTTATTTACAGCATATTTTACCTTTAGCTGCATGATACAATAGTTATTCAGGATTTATATATAAATAAATTTAAGAAACATTGTGATTATTTTGGAATAAACCAGGTTATTTACATTACATACATATTGTTCTTACCACAATTTAATAAAATTAATCATGGCAACAATTTCTGCTGTAACCATTTGTAAAATGAATAGAAACCTCCTTCCACACTTAAGTCCATAACATAATAAAACACTTACGTCCAAGTGCTAGATTAAGTCGTCTACATTAGTTTAATATCTTATTAACCTGTCACTAATATATCTCTTCGTTACATATGTAATAAGTTCATGTAATAAAGAAAGAACATTTTTTATAAATATATAAAAAAAAACAGCATATAAGGGCCTTTTCCTTTCTTTAAATACAATATTTTTTTTTCTATGTATGTTCACCGATTACTCAGAGATGGGTGGACCAATTGGAACAAAACCTTTTGCATCTTGTATTTATTTTCCCAGTATTTAGAGTATTTTCCCAAGGTGGTCTCATTGAAACCTTTTTTGGGTTCATTATTTATTTAAGAAGTTATCTGGAAAAAACATGAAAATAATTACTTAATTATCACTCAAAATGTTTACTTACTGGAAAAACATAAGGTATACTCCAACAAGCAATTAAAACTAATTGATAACTAACAAATCTCAATATTGTTTTACTACTGGATGAATCAAATGGGAAAACCAAGCAATCAAATTCAGAATCAAAAGAGTGGGGGGAGAACATGAGCAGACTGTTAGTTATCGATGTGTTTTACGTGCTTGTTGGAACAAACCTATACATAACCTTAACTAATTTTTCAACATTAGATTTAAATGAAGATATAAATATCAGCAGAATATAATATCGCTGTCGTTTTCTGTAGCGATATTAGCATAAATATTAGATATATATTTATATTCACCGATAACAGTAAACCTTCTTAATTTAGAGTTAATTGACGGTTGGACACCATAATCATAAGACAACAAAATTCGTGGAATTCCAAGAAAGACTGAGTTTTTGTAATCGTTTTAAAGCAGAATTTAAGACTTCTTCAAGTTCCCGAAGGATCGTTTAAATTTAAAATCGTAGCTATTATTGATTTAAATTAGATTTTGATTTCTATCTTTTATTGACTATGCACATTTAAAAAAGAATACAATAATTCGTGGAAAAGCTCATTTTCAGTTGACTTAACAAAGCATTCAGAATCCTCTGTCTTCTTCCGGATACACTCGGTCACTGTTGAATATTTTGCCGGAGGTCTTTTGTCCTTTATGGGTGCCACTTCTGTTATGTTACCGGGATTACTATTATCGGTTTTTAAATTTGTTTCTACCACTATCGAGGCTTTTGTTGGCGTTCATCCATCAATAAAAACTACAAAATAACCCGAAAACAACCTCATTGTATGAAAGTCTCCTCAGCAAAAATTTGGCAGTCATAGAAATGATTGTTAAAAATGATGATAAATTCTACGCCACTAGAATTGAAGCAACAGTGTTTAGCAATTTATTTTCTGAATAATGTTTTATTACGTAGGATATAAGTCATAGTACTTTGGTAATAAATTTAGTCAAAAATTCATCGAAAGGAATTACGAACATAATTGACTCAACCTTTGGAATTAAGTTAGTAGTCTAATACGGAGAATAATATCCTTCTTAATAATAAATTAACCATATGTGAGTCCCAAACCCTGTTGCTTCTATCCTACCGAGGCAGTCTTTTTGATATCGATAAATTTTATGGTTGCCTCTTTTTTACTAGGACTTCTATCCAATGATGTTTAATCTACTTTTCCAACGATCGATTTAAATAAAGCAATATTAACGGTCCCTACCGGAGTCGTGTATAATATCGCCATAGTTTTCAGAAGGATATTCAAGCAATCAAAATCTAAAAATTACTTTCAAAGTTACTATACGTCCTATTACCATCCTCATCGATTCTCCATTAACGATATCTTGTCTAAAACCGGCCAAAATTTCGACTGTTCAGTGACGTATCTACTTCATCTTGTAATGGCCGGATTTATGTATTTATGTGTAATTCAACACATCTCGGAACACTGATGCTGTACGTAAATGACAAGTACTGACGACATTTAGCAAAGGAAAAATATTGTCACTTTGGAAAAACATTTTATGTGTTCCCTTCCTAATTGAACATTGATCTTTTTAAAAAAAAAATCCACTTATAATCATAAAACGTAGTGTGTTGAAAGTTGTATAATACACCCACCGCTTTCCCACTTTTCTGTGTGTATTCATAAAATTGAAAAGGTGACTGTTTATACAATTATTGTATAATAAAAAGGCCTGGGAAAGACAAACGTGGTAGAGCGTAAAAAGATTTCGAAATTTTTAAACCAACGTTTATTTTACCAACGACCAATTACCAACGAAAATTTTAAACCAACGTACGGTTTTCTAAATTTGATATCTTCTCCAACTAAAAATTGTGAAATAAAAAACATTTTATAAAAAAATATTCAACCGACTTCGAAACCTAGGAACCAGGGAAAATAAATTCACTGAAAAGAATGAAATATTTACCTTCTGATTTTTATGAATATACAGCAAAATTGAAAATGGTGTAAAAAGTGGAAAAATGCAATAAGACAAATAATTTTATTTTCATTTGTACAAATACACACTAATTGTTAATAAAAATTATTAAATTTAAATATTAAATACTATGTTCAATACAATACAATCTTTTCGGAGGCGGCGCAAAATTTAAATTTTTTTACACTAGACATTATAAAAATCTTCTAAATGGATCTTCTCTTCCCATCTATTGGTTTCAATGCCTACTAATGGAATTGTATCAGTAACATGTCATTTCTATTTTGCGCCGCCTTCGAAAAGATTGTATTGTATTGAACATAGTATTTAATATTTAAATTTAATAATTTTTATTAACAATTAGTGTGTATTTGTACAAATGAAAATAAAATTATTTGTCTTATTGCATTTTTCCACTTTTTATACCATTTTCAATTTTGCTGTGTATTCATAAAAATCAGAAGGTAATTATTTCATACTTTTCAGTGAATTTATTTTTACTGGTTCGTAGGTTTCGAAGTCGGTTTAATATTTTTTTATAAAATGTTTTTTATATATATATATATTTTTTTCAATAGGTCATACTGTCTATATCTATACAATGTTCTATATCACACGAAATGACATGGAATGCGCTGTTAAAAGACACCATTTTCATAGTCCTAGTCAAATTTGGTAGCTATTTTCAATTATAAAATGCTAGATTTATGAAATTTTATTACTACTTTTTAATTTTTTAGTAATGAAGAAATTTTTTCCCACTTTTATATTTTGCTGTATGAATAGATATGATACTACCTATTTAAAAAAAAAATAAAAACATTTAAAAATGCCTTTTTTGAGAAAATTAAAATTAAATTTTACTTTTAGGTTTAAGAAAATTTCTTTGGTACCAACCTATACATTGTTGTATATCATATGAAACGGCATGGAATGCGCTGTTAAACGACACCAATCTCATAGTCCTAGTCAAATTTAGAAAACATCTACAGCTATTTTTAATCATGATTTTTTCAGATTCTGGACCTATTTTTGAGGGCTTTAGAGACCAATAATTCAAAAAAGGGTAGACATATTTCAGTAATATTTCACAATTGTTCTAGTAGATACAAGTACTACACATATACTAAATTTCAAGAAAATCTGAAATGGTGAAGCTCAAGCCTGTGTTGAATTGACGTGGAATTACCCTAATGCTGTCTTGTAAGACTCATTTTTATCGTATATTTTCCGAGTAGAAATATTTACTATAACTAATGATTACTTTTAATGAGAGCCAAGGCATTACTGAAACTACCGAAAAACTGAATAGGAACTTTTTGTTTAAATTAGCCACGCCATTAATTTTACAATGATTTTTAGTATCTTATATAATTTGGTACCATTAATAAAGAAATTATAAAAAAATAATAAATAAGATAAAAAAAAAGAGAAAGAAATAAACACACGTTTATATACAATGTAATTTAATATTGGTTGAGTAATTAATAAGTGGTTTGAGAAACCCGAGTATTCAAAATAATGGATTTCCGTTTCATTTTATTTTTGAACGTCTCGCATGCTCAGACATCTAATTCAAGAGATACCCGACAAGCCCAGCTGATCTATCGGCTTTTATAGACCATTCGAATAATCGTTGTCAGTCCAAATTCGACCAACCAGGACATTCAAAAACATCTTCCTTTAACCAAAGCAGTTAGTACGTTCTAGCCTAAAATTTTTGCTTGCCTGTAACTATCAAATAACCCATAGATGATTTGAATGAAGAACCATAAATTTGAATCTTGCCTGTTTCAACCTTAATTTAATTTATTTACTCTTTCAATTATTTTTCATTTATTAGACAATATAATATATTGTCTAATAAATGAAAAATAATACATATTATGTAAGCTTTTAAGTGTTTAGTATTATATTTTATGTAATTTCCAATATATATGGTTTTAACAATCGTTTGTCTTCCATAACAAGGAGAAACCCTGCATGTAAACAAAAAAATCTGGTGCGATGCGCGCAACACACAACTTTCACTTACCAAATTACTTTGATTAGAAATTGACGTGTATTGTTAAATGCCATTTCTCGAAGTCATAATGTTTTCCACATACATTTACTTAATTTTGTTTCTATTTGCTCTTTAAAGTACACTAAATTTTTTTTTATTATTAAATAAAAGTTTTTACTTGTAATAAATCGGCAATGCAAGCATAATACTCCAAGTCGTCTGATTTTATAATTCTCTATGTAATTGTTGAAAACTTCATATAGTTCCCATTAAACAAATAATTTCCATAAATTGAACAGAACATCTTTAATTATAAAGCATTGGTCACTCATTACCGGCGTACTGCGCATGTCTGAGCTCGATGTATTTTATGAGTTGACGGAATATTTTTCTTTTTTTCTTCTGTATATGTTTATTCGATTTTTTTTCATATTTTGTATTTAGACATTTCTAATTTTTAGGCATAAAAGGAGACAGTTTATTTCTCCATACAAAAAAATACAAAGGTACTTTATAGGAAAACAAAAAAGGAGCCTTCCCCATTTATTCCCTCTTAAAACATTTTAATAATGATAAAGTTTACCTGATATTAAAGAATACTTGATTCTCATTAAACTTGACGAGTTCTATCATAATCTTTAAAAATATTTTTGAGAAAATCGAAAAAAAGCCAAACATAGGAAAAATGTTATGAAATAAAGTGCCCCCTCCGGATGATCAATTTTGATTAAATTTTTGCAGTCATGTCGCGGGCATATACATACACCAAATACCCAATTTCAGGTGCGTACGGTTTGTGGTTTTTGACTAGTCTGTTCACATACACACTCACACAGAGACCATTTCGCGCGGCTTGGTTATTTGGACTCAGGGGACCCCGAATATAGGTAATTGAAAGTAAAAAACATTTATTTTTCAGATCTATTAAACGAACATAGATTTATAAAATGATGAAGCATATGTACTACACAGGAATATGTGGCGGAGAAAATAATTTAAGTTAAGGAAATCTCCTAATTCAAAGTAGAAACGTTTTTTTCACTTTATCACACTTCATATGAAACACTTTTTCAACAAAGTGCTAAAACGGTGAATCTTTATGAAGTTTATTCAAAGAAGATATATTCAAAGAAGAAAAACGAGCCATGATTTTCTAAGGATATTGTGGAATCTTGGCCTCCAGAGGTAGGAGTAACTCATAAAGTATATTTATTGGTTTGTTTATTCGAAATTATATGAAATTATTATTAAATAGATATGTTCACTAGGTAACTATTAATTGATAAAATCGTTGGTGGGGCTAATCTAAACAAGATCGGAAAAAGATATTAAGCAAAAAAAAAAAAAACTCTATCACTAGAACCCATGGAGCTTCTTGGGATTAGTAACGTGAAAAGAAATACTGATCACCGATTGTGCAAGGAGGTGATTAACCTCGACCTCGCTCAACCGCCAGGTTTTTTATCCTTAATTTTCAATTAATAGTAAGGTACCCACTTTAAAAATGATATGTATTCTACTGGAGGATCGCCTGCAAATGATCCAGCAGAATAGAAAAAATATGCTACTACAGTCAGATTGAATAACGGGGCCTGAGCATTGCAGCTCAGTCCCTTAACACTTAGCTGCTACACACTAAAACAAAAATAAATATAAATTAAATTCTTTTTTTTTTTTTTTATTTTTTTTTTTTTTTATAAAAAGAGAAAAGATTGGCATTCGCCGGAATTCGAACCGGGATTTCCTTATCACCGGTAAGGCATGCTTGCCACTTGAGCTACCAGGCACATATCCAGGTCAAGTCAATCCTTATAATTTAAAGAAATAATCCGGATAAGGAAGTCCGGGTTAATCAAATTTAAAAGAAATAATAAATATAATATAAAAATGTTGAATGCGTTGAATATATATAGATAATAATTGTATCATGTAATTGCTTTACAATAAATAAAACAGGGCAGAATCGAATTTTAAAAATGAATAAAAATTACATTTCGAAGTAATGCAGTAAAATGTAAACTATTATAATTGTAAAGTTTTAAACACTAAATAAATCTATTCAGAATAACATATAAGCATCAGAGACTATACAGAACTAAACAAGGGCGCTATATCCGCTGATTCAACAAGAAGCCAGGAGTGGACTTCAAACATTGAAGAGGAATCGGCCGAAGGAGGCGATTTGCTTAGGCAAACCCATTAGGCTAAGGCTAATATTTGAAACGCCTTTGAGGCAGGCATTATACCCTTAGCCTAACAGCTACTCGCCTTAGTGCCTAGTTAGCTTCAAATACCCTAATCGATTGCCTAACTCCGGCTATATCCCTCCTGGGTAAAGACCATGTAATAGTGAAATATTAATGATTAAAAATAAGTAATGTAACGCTTCTGTGGGTTAAAGAATATTTATTAACAAAAATATACAATTATCAATGCCAACGACTCAAATATTCGAGCAGGTTACAAAAATGACAGCGTTATAGCAGACTAATCATATGACTTGAGCTTCACAGTCAAGATACAGAGTAAGACTGTTCAGTCAATCGCTCCTTATAGGTATGTAGTTGTAAGGAGGGTCTGGAACGTTGTCGAATCTCGTAGAACGTCGTAGATGGAAAATTCTAGACCCAAACGGTTCGCTCCAACCGCTTGGTTTGTCGCAACAAACGGTCTGGGATTTCAAATTATATATTTGCCTGCACTGATACTCAATAGTTATACTCAATAGCTAAATATTTATTTTATCCCTTCACCACCGTAGTAAGGTTGTTCCTTCAATGATTCCAGGAACCAGCTGATATTACCACATTGTAGAGAAGTTATCAGTGGCTAGACTTTCTCCAAAATATGGAAATAATTAATGGATATTAATTATTTACCGATTAAAATTTTACTTGCCATTATTTTTTATTAATTATTATTTTCCTTGCACATTTGCACTTGCGCATCAAGCAACTGTGGACACTTTTGTTTTTGGCTATGAGTTTCTTGATATCTTTTAAAAGGTGGAGTCTATTGCTCTAGAAGGTCTCTTTGCCATTGTCGTTTCGGCCAACATGGAATTGAAGAGTGAAATGTTCGGTATTCTTCTTGTATGTAAGATTTTACTCTCAGTGTGTTCATGTCAATGTGAATAGTATGATTTGAAATAAACAAGGGTGCAAAATTGTTCTGAGAATTTTGGATTGTGAAATTTGTATTTTGTCAATGTGAACGTTTTTTCCAGAACCCCAAATTTCTGCTCCTTGTGTACTAATAATGGCCTTATTCCTTAATTCTGAAGGCCTTAGAATAAATGGTATACATTTTCTTTCCCTTGTTTCTCAAGTGACCGATAATCTGTAATCTAGGATCTGTAATCTGTAATCTGCTTTACTGTTGTCTTAGAAATGTACCTATTTCCAACTTTTTTGTTTCTAAGTGGTGCAAATTTCAAGGTAGCCTGTAAATACTACCTTAACAATTAAACGCCGGCTTGTACCACGGATGTCCCGCACTAGAATGCCGCATCGGACACTTAGGCAATCACAAAACTTTCCACGACGATGCATAACTAGGTATGATTGTATTGTTTTTTTATTATTGTCGGACAATTAATACTGCCTTATGACCTATGGGCGAGAAGCATGAATTACAGTCCATGCGTGAACGTGTTAAAGATCACAGGAAATTGTGAGGATTGCACCTGTTCATGTTGATCCTATTTTCAAGCATTTTTCCATGGGAATGAATAATTTGGAAGTAAGTCGTTACATTATCGTATTATAACCGTTGATCTAATTTGGAGGTAATGGTGTCCAAAAAATATTTAGGCAACGTAGGAATTCTTACTATGGAAAAAATGGAAAAAAGAACACAGATCCCAGAGGAAATGTTAAGAACGTTAGGGCGATCGGATCTTTATGAGTCGAATTCCCCCCTGGATTGCTTATAATTTTTGCATATATTTTTGCAATCTCAAGAAACATATCTTGTTTAACCTTTTTGGTTTCGAAGTGGTATCGTCTTGAGGGTAGACCGTAAAAACTGCCCATCAGGCCTATCGGAAACATATTGCAACAGTTCATCTTGGTCTTGATTTCAAGCGTTTTCTTAACCTGCATTTTTCCTTGGGAATCAGTTGCTTCGTAACCCAGTAACTGAATGATGTATCATCCTTTTTTTTGAGCCTTCAAGCGAAGGTTACAAACAAGAGTGAAGAAAACAAGGGATGGGGGCGGCGAAGCGGAGGACGGTAGGAGAGCTGATCGCCGAGGAAGATGACCTATTTTCAAAAAAGGTGGACGCGAGAGCTGGAAGAGGGGGAGGAGGGGGAGGAAGGGAGGCGGCGCGGGGGGCGGTGGCATGCGTCCTAACCGTCCCGCCCCCGAACAAACCCGCCCCCGCCAGTCGTCTCCTGGCCGCCGCCACAAACACCTCAGGTCTACTCTTGCTCTTCAAGCTCCAGCTCGAAGTCGACAGCGCTTTGTCACTTATCAAAGGTAACCAACAGGTTTCTCTTTTATAACTCTTAATTCAGTAATTTATCACTTAGTAGGGTGAATTTCTTCAACCCATGTGCATGTGTCATCTTACAAAAATCATGGATTTTTAAATAATTTATAAAATTATAAAAAACTAAATTGTAGTGATTTATAGTATCCAAAGTGTTAAGAAAACGTATTGTTCTCTAGCCCATCACCATTTTTAGTTAAAATAATACCTACATTAAATATTGGACCAACGGTGATTTCAAATTTGGCACGGTAATCACACATTTCCGGCATGGCGATTACATCTCACGCTTTTAACTCAAACACCTTGACCACTATAAATCATAATAAAATTCTAATTATATATTTCAAGACAGCTGGTCATAATGAGTGAACCAAAAAATGCAAAATGGTAAAGATAGACGCATCTGAATAGGTAAATTACGTGTGAAATAAGCTGATATCAACCTATAAGATACCTTGGAGGTCACTTCCTGGAATCTGGCAGGGCTACCAACTTCCAGAGCACAAGAAACGTCGCAATATTGTGCACTTTCTATGCAGAATACCTCTTTTTCGTTTTTGGCACTGTAATAATTTTTTTTTTTTTTTTATTGCGGGACCCAATTTCCTATTCTCTCCACAATTGGTGACATTTAGAATGGATTTTTTTTTACTCTTAAAATCAGGTGACTGGGTATGAATTTAAAAGGGTACTTTTGAAATGCTAAAAACGTGATTTGGGACAGCCAAGGTAATTAAAATATTGAACTTAAAAGCCAAACTTCAACTTCTTTCATTTCATCAAGTTCCTTGCTTTTTCACCTTATGAATCGTTTTCAGTGGTAGAGGAGTAAGTTTGCTACAGTCAGATAAAATGCAATGCTGCAATCTTCAGTGTGTTTGTATGATCATTTAACAGAACAAATGTGATGGACGGTCCTAAATTTTTCGATAGCTTATTGTTCATATTTTTTTAAAGTGTTCAGACTTATTTTTATTTTATTATAATTTCTAACTAGAATTAAAGGACTTGCAATTATATTCTTCCACAGGTACTCTTATAATATCTCTTGTATTTTATGTTTTTAATGTTTTATTATAATAACATGTATATTATGCTTTAGTGCAGACAAAGAATAAATCACGTTAAAACAATATTACACAAATAAATTAAAAATTTAATAAATAAACTAAAATAAAATTTATGACATCTAGAAGACGTTAGGCGCGCGAGCTGCTGTGGCTAGAGGGGTAGGTCTGAACCCCTCCAATTTGAATCTGGGTCTGTGTGTCAATCAGGGGTGCGGGATTTGCAGTGCTTCATCCAATATAGCTGCAAAAACCATCCCGAACTGCCAATTGTAAAAATGGTATTATAATTCAGATTTTTAAATTATTATTTCCTTATTTTTTTTAATTTTTATTAATTTGTATATGTTTTACAATAAATTAAACTATTTTGTCTCAAGGGTAGAAATAGCTTGAATTTCTGTGTTTCTCTATATGTCTATGTTAATGAAATTCAAAATTATATTATTGGCGAATTAAATTAATTACTGCTCTTAGGAAACGAAATTTTTTTAAAACGCGCCTTTGGAACACTGAGGGGTCAAAAGTGAAAAAATAAATCAGTACAATTTGTTTTATTCATTTTCACATTCTTTAATTGAGATAAGACATACAAAACATTTTGAAAGTTGTCAAAAATTTATTTTTTAGGACATTGTAGGAACATCAATAATTTAGTGCGATTTTTTATATTTACCATCACTGATAAGTAATAGTACTTATTTATTTACACTATTACTTATTAGTGCATTCACACTAAATAATTTGTTTAAAAATTTTAACTGCCTTTTACATTTTTAAAAATATTTAGAACCTTATACATTCATTTAAAACAGAAATAATAACAAAAACCATATAATAGTATACTGAAAAAAAAAACGCATCACTGGGAAAAAATGGGGATGGGAATACAATTATAATCGATCTTATTAGGGTTATTATACTAAGTTATAATAATTAATCGGTGCCGGTAAAATTTAAATTTAAACAGGTAATACTATATAAGCAAATGAATAAAAAACGAATAATAAAAACCTTTTAAAAATTCTAATAACAATATAATTCCAAGCGAATTAATAAATTTGGTATATAAATGATTACAATTATTTATGAGCTTTGAGATCATTTTCAAAAACAATTAAATTTATTCATTTTCAAAGGATGCTATTATTCAGAGAAAAAATGCATTTTGAAGTAAGATTAGGAATAAAGCTACATTTTCCCTTTAAAATGCGGATATTTAGGAGACTTTTTTCAGATTTATTATTATTAATTGTAATTAATAACAAAAACAGCGGTTTTTTCAGTCATATTAAAATATACAATATTCAATTTCTCATTCAGGATTAGGAATTTGATAATTCCAATGTCGGTAAAATATACCAACCCATACATTACACATAACTCAAATTTCCTTCCATTTTTAAAAGTAATCATGTTAATTTTTAAAAAAGGCATTAAAAAACATTTAAAATGCCACCAATTATTTAATTTTTTTTTCATACCAAAGACCGGCATAATAGCTCTTACTATTTTATCTAGTAGGAACATTATTCAAATCAATTTCAATTTTCATGATTAGGGAAGTAGATAATACCTTCGTTATAAATTTAATTTTTAATTATTTCTCTTAGAAAAAAAAAAGGAAATGTTTCTGATAGCATATCTCAAGATCTGAAGCACATCAAACTATACTTTTTAAATGTTATATACTTACATTCCTAATTATGATTTAGTTAAATAAATAAATCCAAACTTCAACCAAACATAAAAAAATGTTGAGTATCATGTAAATAAATAAACTTGATATTAGAAAAAAATTAAAATAATCTCGTATTATGTACTGAATAAAATTTTAAATATAATTATTTAATGTATATTTAATATATAATATTATATGTAATATAATTATAATTCTGTTTTAATTTCCAAAAAATTATATTCTACCTAATATATCAATTTTAACCATACCATACATTTATGAGTTAGTCATTAAATGATTTTTCATTAATAATTCATTTTTTTTTTTTCGAGTTTATTACTTTTATTTTTTATTCAGTTTATAAAAAGTAGTCTGGCACCTTATGTGAAACATAATATCCACATTACAATATTAAGTTATACACATAGTATAATTAAATTATACACTTAATGTCATGATTATATAACATTTTATAGCATCTATTTATTACTTCAATGAAAATGTATTACTCATTAGTTATATATTTATTACATACTTATCGAATTACTAATTAAAAACAAAACAAAATGAATTACTGAAGAGGATTTTCTTATTGAAGATATTCAAAAACAATAACTTCATAAAAAAAAATCTGGTGCGTGAGAGCAACACACAACCTTCACTTACCAACTTACTTAGATAATAAATTGACGTGTTTTGTTAAATATCATTTCCCAAAGTCACACATTTTTCTACATTCATATCTTATTTTTATTAATCGTCAAAGCCGTTTTTGAGTAAATAAAAAACCCCGTGAAAATGATACAAAATGTATTAAGTAAAGTCCCCCCTTCGGTTGATCAATTTGATGAAATGTTGGCTATCACATATTTGGCATATACATACATCAAATACCCAGTTTGGTCACAATCGTGAAAGCCGTTTTTGAGTAAATAAAAAAAACACGTAAAAATGGTACAAAATTTATTAAGTAAAGTGCCCCCTGCGGTTGATCAATTTTGATGAAATTTTTACAGACATATCTCGGGCATATAAATAGATCAAATACTAAGTTTAATCAAAATCGGTAAAGCTGTTTTTGAGAAAATCAAAAAAACACGTGAAATGTAACAAAATTTATTAAGTAAAGTCCCCCCTCCGGTTAATCAATTTTGATGAAATTTTTACAGTCATATCTCGGGCATATATATACATCAAATACCCAGTTTGATCAAAATCATTAAAGCCGATTTAGAGTAAATAAAAAAAACACGTGAAAATGTTACAAAATTTATTAAGTAAAGTCCCCTCTCCGGTTAATCAATTTTGATGAAATTTTTACAGTCATATCTCAGGCATATAAATAGATGAAATACTCAGTTTAATCAAAATCGTTAGAGCCGTTTTTGAGAAAATCGAAAAAAACCTAAAAAGTTATTAAGTAAAGTACCCCCTCCCTTTGAGCAAATTTGATGAAATTTTTGCTGTCACATCGCGGGCATATACATACTCTAAATACCCAATTTCAGGTTTGCACGGTTTATAGTTTTTGAGCTAGTCTGTTCACACACACACACACACACAGACACACAGACAGACACACACACACACAGACCATTTCGCGGGACTTGGTTATTTTGACTCAGGGGACCCCAAAACGTGTATTTCCGTTGAAAACCGGAAGTCGAAAATTTTCACGATCGCAATACTTCCACTTACTATATATTTCATATATAGGTAAGTGAAAGTAATAAAATAAAGTATGTTTTAGATATTATTACACAGGATTTATAGGAAAATTTTTGTCTTCTCACTCTTTGATGATAAAAGGTCTTATTTTCGTTGCTTCTTTGATAGAGATCTTTTTATATTATTTTTACTTTCACTTACCTATATATGAAATATATAGTAAGTGGAAGTATTGCGATCGTGAAAAATTTCGACTTCCGGTTTTCAACGGAAATACACGTTTTGGGGTCCCCTGAGTCGAAATGACCAAGTCCCGCGAAATGGTCTGTGTGTGTGTGTGTCTGTGTGTCTGTGTGTGTGTGTGTGTGTGTGTGAACAGACTAGCTCAAAAACTATAAACCGTGCGATCCTGAAATTGGGTATTTAGTGTATCTATATGCCCGCGATGTGACAGCAAAAATTTCATCAAAATTGCTCAAAGGAAGGGGGTACTTTATTTAATGACTTTTTAAGTTTTTTTCGATTTTCTCAAAAATGGCTCTAACGATTTTGATTAAACTGAGTATTTGATCTATTTATATGCATGAAATATGACTGTAAAAATTTCATCAAAATTGATCAACCGGAGGGGGGACTTTACTTAATAAATTTTGTATCATTTTCACGTGGTTTTTTTATTTACTCAAAAACGGTTTTAACGATTTTGATCAAACTTGGCATTTGATGTATATATATGCCAAAGATGTGATAATCAACATTCATCAAAATTGGTCAAACGGAGGGGGCACTTTATTTCATAATTTTTTTTTCAATTTTTACCTTTTTGATCGATGATCTCAAAAACGGCTTTAACGATTTTTATCAAATTCGTTATGTTTAATGAAAATTAGTTGTTATTTATTACCAGGTAAGCTTTATCATTATTAAAATGTTCTGAGAGGGCTTAAATGGGGAAGGGGCCTTTTTTGTTTTCCTATAAAGTACCTTTGTTTTAGTTTATATTGAGAAATTAACTGTCTGTCATCACACCTAAAAATAAGAAATGGCTAAATATGATATATGAAGAAAATCAAGTAAACATATACAGGAGAAAAAAAGAAAAATAATCCGTCAACTCATAAAACACCTTGAGCTCACGCATGCGTCGTACGCCTTTAATGACAAACCAATGCATTATTATTACCTATAGATGTTCTGTTCATTTGAGAAGTGGCAATTAACAAAACGCATTAAGTTCTAATCAAAGTAAGTTGGTAAGTGAAAGTTGTGTGTTGCGCGCACGCACCAGATTTTTATATATATATTTTTTTTAATTTTTAAATAATCTTATTAGAAAGTATCTATGATTGATGCAGAGAATCTGGGTTCGATTCCCGGTCGTATCCAATCTTTTATCTTCTAATAAAATTACTTTAAATGTATAAATTAATTATATAAAAATAATAAATTACTAATTTTCATAGATCTTTTACCATTAAAATATTTACAATATGCCCGAGTGTTTTTAAAATATTTTTTCTTTAGTTTTTTATTAGAAAAATTTCTAAATTGTTTAAATTTGTTGATTTTAACAATAACATAAACATTTTGGTGCATGAAGGGAGTGAACATTTTCAATATGGCAATTAAGTCAATTTTTAAAAAAAAAAAATGCCAATTCATTATTTTGCTTTTGTGTGTAATTAAAAGAGGGAAAAAGAAAACAATTTATTCAATTTAAAAAGTTCAGAAACCCTTCTCGGCCATTGTTTTAAAGTTGGAAAATTTAAGTTTACTGCAGCATTGCTATTCAAAATAAAATTATATTTGACAACTATATTTATTATCTTTTTAAATATTATTTTATACTTTTATTAATATTTAGAGAGAAAATAATTCAATACAAAAATATAAAACCCGAGTACTGGAATCATTCCAAATTAAAATTTTTAAAAAGTTAGATGTCCAATTATTGGAACACCAAGGAAAATGGGTTAAGGTCCTATAATATGATGGTTTTATTGGAAAATAAGAAAGTTGTATATACTTCTAGAGATATAAACTGATTGTAAGCTAGAATTATTAAAACAGAAAATATCAGCTCCGGAACAGTCTATGTTTCACCATCAGCTTATAACAATGTACACTTATAAAGAATAGAAGGGAAACAAAGTGATCAGATCAAATATTTACTTTTTAAAAATATCGTAGAGGAGGGAATCGAATGCTGATAAATGCTACGAATCGCATGGAATCTCTCAATCTGTTTACACCAGCCCTAAGTGGAGATGTAAATAGGATGTTGCTAGGCGCCGGTAGTGGAAACCTAATAGGAAATAAATAGTCTGGCAGAGTGGATAAGAATAAGGCAGACCCAGGTTGGGATAAACTTGAGCTTGCGAGCCAGTACGAGAATGGAGAAGCTGGGAACCATCAGCCGCTGCCTGTATGTTTGGGTAGCGCTCTGTTTACACCGGCTGTTTGACAGCTTCCATACATCCAGCACAATTAACACCATCCCTTCTAGAAAAACATCCAGCCGACACAATACCCTTCTCCGTCATTCCTTTCGATGGTGTCCAGAACGTTTGTGATAAACTGGTTTTATCAACAATAACGGTAAACGATCCGAAATTATTAGTTAAATCAAGCTGAATATAATTATTCCAAAAGAATAAGCTTGATCATAGATAAGTGTTATACTTATATAATTAGGGAAAATTGCAAAAAATATTAATCATTCTAATGGTCATAAAGCATTCTAAACTAATAGGTTTCGAACCGAATAACAACAATATTTGATCTATTGAAAAATAATAAAGAGAAGAAATATTTTTTCCATAGTTTATGAAGGAATAAATTTCAGGAACAGACAAAACAGTTAATATTAATCCAAACATCTTATAAATAAAAATATACGTTTCAATTTCAGAACGGATTCTCTTATCTTATATATTGCTCACATTGTTTATATTCAGATTTTTTTTTCTTTCTTCTCTTTCTTTTTTTGAAGACAATATATTTCATTTTCATTTTATAAACGGGGATGAAATGATTAAGAATGTTGTATTTAAGTTTGTACTATCAAACTTAAAATATGATGTTTCACTATGCTTATAGTGTTCTTTTTTATGTTTTTTTTGTCCCAATTTGAGAATGTAACCGTTTATTCGCTTTTTGTTTCACTTTTCTGCTATTTATATTTATCTTAAACGAACATTTTTTGCTATTATTATTTACCCTAAAATAAGCTTTATTTTATTTTATTTTTTTAGTGCTTAGGCACACTCTATTTGTATGGGACTCACACACACTCTATTGTCACGAAAAATAGTTTTATGTGCTTCATTTTTAATAGGTTCTTTTTTTCAGAAAAGAAATGCCTTTTCTAGTTTCTTTATTGTTCCTATCAATATTAGGAGAATGGAGAGTGAACCTTGGGTTTTTTCGGGTTATCAGTTTTTTAATTAGATTTCAAATCATTAAATAATCCAAAATCTGATAGGTACTTGTCTCACAGATTCTGTTTGCTCTATGACGGTAAAACCAACAGTTGATGAAGGGAAAAAGTGTTACATTTTCCAGCTCTCCAATTATCCATCCTATGTTTTTTTTTCCATGTTAAGCAGACCATGATTATTAAACGACATTAAACCATACAAAGCTTTTTTTAGTAGAAAGAAAAAAACTTGGGGAGATTCATGACTATTTGTGGTGTTTGGGTCTACTAAAAAATATTTTTAAATATTATTAAACTTACAACCACTTATATTATTATAGTGATTAAAGATGTATATACATGTATATTATAAAATACTTCTGGGACATGATTCTTTTAAATTTCAATTATTTTTTTTAAATTTTAAGTACAATTTTTAAACAATGAAATATTTCAATTCACAGTTCATTTACGAATTGTTTTTTTATTTATTTCTTAATAAAACAAAATAAAATTACAAATTACATATTCCATCTTCATAATACCTGGAGAGCTTTCGTTAAAGCTACAGTTATAGTGTGATGAGTCCATAAACGAGGGAATATGAATCAAGCGGCCACCCCTAGAATTCCAGACAGTTCGTCTCCTGATTTATCAACTGAGAGATTGTCCATTTGTCATAATCTGAAACAAACTAGATAAAGGGAAGGGAAGTTTTCCCCTTCAGAAGGGGAAGTCGCTGTGTCCCCTCTGCAAAACAAGAGGATCTTCTTAAATAATTCTTTAAGGTTTCTACAACAAATAATATTTCCCGATCGATAATAATTTTTTTGAGAGGAACTGAAGTCTTGATAGTCGGAACTCTTTTTGAATTGTTTGAATATTTGTGGAATATTAAATTAAATGTAAAGTAAAACATATCGAGGAGAGGATAATCAGAAAACATATAGGAATATCCTGTTTGAAAACATATTAAAGAACCGTATTCTGGCCATAATCTGTACTCCGGATTAAATTTAACACTAAGGATACTATATAAATATAAATATATATAAATACTATATAAAACTACTTAATAGTTGATTTATTATTTCATGTACGCAGGAGTTAAACAAATCTCTATACATTTTTTTATCAAATTAAATTTTAACAATAAATTCAATAATTTAAATACCATAATATTCTGTTAACTTTGTTTTTCGTTACTTATAGAAGCAGCTAATATGTAGCTGTGTGTGAGTAAGTTTTTTGAAAAATAAATCTAAAACCTTCTTTGAAAATCAAACCTAAAATAGATCTAAATATATCTGCGAACAATTCTCACATGAAATTCCAGGCCAGTATTCCTTGGCATTTGTGTATAACACTATCAATTTTTCTGTGTTCTAAAAAGAGACAAATATATATAATTGACATGACACATATAGACAAAAAATTGTATTTTTTTTTAATAATTATTTATATAATGTATCGTAATTTTAAATTAAAAAAAAAAAAAAAAAAAAGAGCAGGAATAACCATTTTAAGAACTCGCAACAGTAAATCAATTATCCGAATACGACTGAAATTGCGTGCGGACAATTTATGCTGGTCACGTAACGTCACGAAGTACACAATTAATTCATATACTTAATTAATAAATAACGGGTACATTAAAATTAATGCCTTCGTCACATATTAAGTATTTCAGTATATTTTAGAAATTCTACTCTAAAGTAGATCTTAAATTAAAATACCTCAATCTGAACAAAGATGTAATTAATCCAGCTTTAAACAATGCCTTCATCAATTCAACATAAAACTTGTTTTTTTATAAATTAAATATATATAAACCATTAACTGGTGTCATCATTTAAAAAGTTGAAAGACTTAAATAGTCTATAAAAGTTATGACTTAAATAAGGTGAATGTTGGCCACCCAAATACCTTGTTAACCCTTCTTTCTTAATACCTCCCTTATTATAAATAAACTAGGAATATGTAACTATCATTTTAATAAAGTTTCCTTACTGGTGTTTCTATTTTTCCAAATATTACAAATACAAATATCAAAATGACAGAATTATTGAAAAAAAAAATAAAAAAAAATTGGTGATTGCTCCAATACGGTTAACAGCCACTATACCCATAGTAAATTTACGATTTCTGTGGAAAAACTATTAGATTTAACATTTTGTCAAAACCGGCATCTGATCAAGAGTCACTGGAAAAAATACCATTAGTTTCGACTAAAATAGAATTTGAAAATATGTCGAACAGTAAGATATTACCAATATTTCTTGTAGATTAATAAAAAAAAATAATAAAAAAATATATCTGATTGCTTAAAATAGCCACTAGCTGAAATCTTAGCAATTTTGCTTTTCTTTTATTTTATATTGTTAAGAAATAAGGTTATTTCTTGCGATATTTTATTTACTTATACATGAATTTTATTTTTATCATTTTAATCGACTAATTAATTGTATTTTAATCGGAGTATTATCAACTGATAAATTACCGTTTCTTAATTAGCTTTCGATGCAATTAACCAGCAAATCCCTTCAACAAAGTATTAGCATAAGGATTACAGATTGAATCCCTGGAACAAATTAATTATCAATTTGTAAAATAAGCGATCTCTCTGGTGTAGTTAACATGTGCCATTAATTTTGGTCATTCATAGTAGTGATGCTCATTATAATTCTCATCAGTCTAATATATCATGATATCAAATCAATTCTCAATTGAATAATAATGATTTAAATAATGTAGTAATAAATTTGAATAAAACATTGAATAATGATAGTGAATAATAATTATTAGATATATTGTTATGTCCTCAATGTTACCATTAATTTTCTCAATTTCCCGAAATAGGGATCCAATAGCAGAGAAAATGGTGCTTTTTATATTCAGTTACGTATATTTTAAGTATATACCTAGTAAGGGAAAGTAATGCGATCGTGAAAAATTTTGACTTCCTTTATTTATCCATAGGGAACTTCGACTGCAATCCTCCATGATTTTTATAATCTGGTACAACACAATTCTGATAAGGCACCAGGCTCATGTTGAAAAGAAATTTGAATTGTTTCCCTCTGAAAATAACCTGTTACTTTTGCTCCTATGGATTGCCCCTATGTTACTAAAAGGACCTTTGGGGGGTTTGTTATCTTTTAATGGAGAATCAAGCTAGCGAAAGTAAAAAAAACTGAGCTATTTTGGCCCAAAAGGATGCGATGATTTAATAAAATGAAAAAAAGAAAAATACACCACAAGTGTTAGAAGCAATTAATAACAAAAAGTCAATAAAGTAAATAGGTAGTTAATAAAAGACAATAAGACACAATAAAAGAAACAATACAATTGCCATAACTGAAAAATAAGGTATGCTGCACAATGTAACCGGGACTAGAGGCTAGGTTGAACTGGTTCCACAGATAAACAAGTACCGAAAAGATTTTTTATTTTATTATATTTTAAATGTTCCATAAATTCAATATTGTAGAATTCTTTTCTTAATATAATCTTTTTTATTTAGTTTTACTGCCATGTAAACATAAATTCATTGAAATTTCAAAAACGCTAATAAAAATAACTCAGAGTAATACCGAAACAAAAACAAATCAACTAGCTGAATATTCCGTATTATATATTTTTTATATTTTAATTTTTTTAATTTTTGAATAAAAATTCTTGTAGGTATTTACTTTAAATTTAATAAAAATGGTAAATATCTTTTATAATTAAATGTAATAAACTAGCGTCAAATAATAATTCATATCAAAACATCAGATGTAGTACACTCACATAAAAAAATACAATTTTTAATTTAACTGACTATTGTGTTCACATTTTATAGAAATGATAAAATCCCTAGTTTGATCAAATTTTATTTAATTACCAAAAATGCAATAGTAACTTTTAATGTACCTATGAATACATTGATAAAAAATTAAAAATAATATAATATTATTAATACAAAAACTGTTGCAGGTCCACAAAATTACCACCACGAAGCCTGATATTTTCACCATTGACTCCACACCAGTATCAAGTAAGTAGTTTTTTTGTTATTACCTAATATACGTTTGTAAAAAATATAAATATATGAGTCTATAAAATAATATTTGGCCGCAATGCCGAACGAAAACCATTTTCATTCCGTCGCATACTAAACAAAGAACTTATAATCTTTTTATATTTTAAAATTTTGACTCCGATATTTATTTTTATATTGTATATCTTAACTAGTCATAGATCCACGATCATCCAGCGTGCTTAAAACCGATGAACTTATTAAAACATATTTAAATGATTCATCTTCTTTTTAATATTATTTCTATTGATATATAGGATATAGTGGGTGCTTTCACCCCCCATATTCTAATTGATCTAAGAAATCCAAAATAAAATAAATTATTTTTTCTTGTTTCCTCTACCTTGCAGGGTCATTGGCCACATCTGTATTTTAGACTTTTTGATAATAATTCACTAGCTTTAAATATTGTTTTTTTTTTTTTTCTGCTATCTCATCGTCTTTAATATTTTTCTCTAAAGATGATCCCAAATATAATTTTCTCTTCAGATTTTCAAAGACTTTGTAATCTTGTAGTAGTTGTACTGTTATTTCTACTTTACATATTTCGTATGTAAGAAGTTCAAGACCTTTTAACAAGTGATAACTTACAGTGCCCTATTCTTAGCGGACAAAGGGCAGTTTCCTGTATACGCGATTTTCTGTTTGAGGTGCCCCATTTGCTCGGGTTCTTCTTTTTGCACTTTAATTTTGTTTCTTGTTGGTCCCATCTAACCTTCTCTATTTTATTGATTTCAAGGATTACTGTTTCAACAATGTCACCGAAAGAATTTTGTTTGTAATTGTTTTACAGTTATCCTACAACGTTACAGTTTTTTACCATAAAATGTACCCAAAGTAACACTTAAATACCAACAATATGGTCGATAGTTTTTTTAGATTACTACCATTAAAAATGTATTGGAATATTAATATTTTTATTTTTTGAAGACAATTTTTTTTTACAATTATTTTTCTTTTCGCATATTCATGTAGGTACATGTTTATCTTCATTAAATATTTAATATCTCCTTTTCGGTTTAGGTTTCGGCGTCTTTCCCCACCTTCATGAACATTTCTCTTATTTAGAACTGTAACTATTGTATCGGAGGGTAGCTCAGGGATTAAACATTTTTACTACTGCGGTCTTCGAAACTGTAGCAGGTTACTTCACGGGGAGGGGATATCTTCCTGGGGCATACGAGTACCTCCCATCTGCTGAGTGGCTAATCTTAATCAAATAATAAATCATTGAATAGCTTTACACTGTACTTCCTTTCAAAGTACCTAATTCGTAACTCTATATGTATTGTAGTAGAATAAATAAGCAAAAATGCATATACCTAATAAAATTTTGGAAATAAGCGAATATAATTTACCATCTAATGTCTAAAGGATTTGGGGATGAGGGAAAGGAGTTAAAAGAAAAAGAAAAAACTCGGGGAGGAAGAGATAAGATTGGAGTTGAGACAATTAATGCAAAAACTGAGAGCTGCGGTGGAGAGGGGAGTTGATTGGATTGCTTTACAACTGGACCGTTTAGTGACCCGAGTGGAAAACAATGTCTAAACTCTTAGCAGCCTAGGGCCCATCCCAACTGTCTCCGTCAACAACATCTCACTAACACAAATCAGATCAACTCCATCTCAACTTCTTACTTCCTCTTCTCCACTCTCTATTTCAAGTCCTAAAACTTTACATAATAGCATTAGGCACGAAGCTCAGTCTAGGTTAAGATTCTTAATATTTATGATGAGTTGATATTAAAATGAGAATTTTCAAAACTCCTGAAGCTTCTGTGACACGGCAAATCTGTCAACTTTTCAGATTTACATGGGACACCAGTTTATGTTCGGATGTTGTGTCATTGGGATGATGTAATGTTTCTTTTTTAGACTGTTGATGAAGATAAGTTGCATATAATTTGAACATGTGACTAACTCATTTCAACAACGTCACATCTCAAGAAATCGTAGTTATGACCGTTTCCTAAATGCCGGAGAGAGTATTATATCTTTGCAAGGCCTTCAGATTCCAAAAGTTATTCGAACACCGTATATGAAAGTTTTAACTATAACTTCTAAAATCAAAAGGAACTGTTCATATTTTAAAATTTATTTATTTAAATTTCCAACTTTATAAAAAAATAATGCAAGTTAATGTGATGTAAGAGTATGATTGGCTCTAAGTTAATAGGTCACGAGGCCATCTTATTTTCAGAATCTTATGAGGATTGTTAGGAATAGCAGAAAAAGAAAGTGATTTGGGAGTTTATTATGAAAGAATTGGGATCTGGCTCGGGCCAAATCGGTAACATAAAGAGCATTATGGTGTTTATGGATAGTTTTAGGGAATTTTTAGGGGATTTTGGATTTTAAAATTATTATTTATATTTATTGACGGTGCCTTCTATTTTTCTTGATAATTCTCGAATTCGATGATAGAGGCATCATTTTGAAGATTTCTTTCCCTATAAAGCCAAGAATAGACAACATACAAAAACATACGTTTTTGTACCTTTGCCTGTGACTCAAAAATTGTCTTCATATTATCGTCTAATAGACAAAATCAAAACTGAAATGTCTCTATATTCCCTAGAAAATGAATTTGTATTTCTTTTTATAAAAATTTAATGATTAGTAACGAATTTACAGCCTTTTGAGTTCTGTTTGTATTTTTGTAGTTTACACAGAAAAAAAAACAAAAATCTCTATATAATATGGACTTATCTTATTTTTAGAACTATTAGGTCACAAATGAATACTGTGTGCAAATTATAGGCACGGGCCAGCTAGTCCATTGTGAAAGCATATTATTTTAATTGCAAACTCACTGTAATAAAAAAAAAAAAAAAAAAAATTGTTTTGGGATTTGGCGTTATATTTGAGAGATGCGTAGTTTTTGTGCTGGGGGAACGTTGATAGGTTAGTTTAGGTTCATGCTTTTTAGAGACTCTACAATTGATACGCTTATCAACTTTTCCTGTTATATCCTGAAATAAACTTTCTTTTTTTTAAATAATAATTTTATTCCATATTTACAAAATATACATGTTTATAATTGATTGGGGTACTCCCTTGTACAATTCATGTTCTTGTTGTCAATTTAATTTAAAACTGTTTTATATAATTTGGTAAAAAAAAGAGAAAAAAAAAACCCAAAACAATGATTAAATGAAATAAACATATTGACTGTTTTGATTTCAGCTTTATTACAGATAATTCAAGTGATTGGAAGATTGTTGGTGAATTTAATCCTAAAATCTCGTTCGGTCTTAATGCTTTAATTCCCCAAAACCCCTCAGCCTGCGAAGTCCCTTAGGGAAGAGATACCGCCTCACCCAAGACCCTTAGCCCCTGGATATCGGCGGCCACCGGACACTTCCCTTATCTTCCCCCTGTGCAGGACTAATTAGCAGTTTATAGTTAAATAGTAATAGCCCGCTCTGCCCTACTACAATCAGTTCCCCAATGTCTGTTATCTCTGGGGGTCCTGGCTTCTCTAGGTAGTTAGCGGACCATCTCAACGGTATCCGGGCTCTAAGCTCATCAGTGTTTGCAATCAGGCAAAGGTTCAACTGCTAATTGTGGAATGGAACTTGGCAGCTAGTGCTAAGATGAAACAAACTGTCCCAAGCGGTGATTTCTTCATTTCGTGATTTCTGAGATGAAATAATGAATGGAAGAATAGTTATTTATTATACAAGTGACGAAAGTCATCATTTTACAACTCGAGTGAAACGTTTACCCACACGAGCGAAGCGAGTGGGGTAATTTCACGAGAGTTGTAAATTCTACTTTTTTCACGAGTGTAATATTAAATTTTTTCTGTAATCGTGTAAAGGTCTGGCCACACATGTCCGCACCGGATCCGCACCGTAGCAATAATACAGGTTATGTTCAGAATATTTTAAATTTAACTTACATATTACCTTTAGTTATGCCTAAAGTTCAAGCCACACATGTCAGACTCAGGCCACTTCAGGCATAACTAAAGGTAATATGTAAGTTAAATTAAAAATATTCTGAACATAACCTGTATTATTGCTACGGTGCGGATCCGGTGCGGACATGTGTGGCCAGACCCTAATACATGATCAGATCTAACCAGAATATGAACAAAATTAGGATGTTGTGAAGATTATGGTATGTTGTTGGTAGGTTATAAGCATGGTTGTGAAAGGTTATAAGCATAGTTATAAACATGTGCAGGTTATAAACAAGGAAGGTAATTATTATTATATTTAAATTTTAAAATATATTGATTATTTCCACCAATAATTCATTCACATTTCAATTTATTTTGTTAAAATAAATTCTTACAATGTTAAGAAACATTTAAAAGCATTTAATTTCCAACTTCAAATTATTTTTTAATTTATACTTATTACTAATTAAGAAGGCAATTCACTTTCTTCACTCTATTGCAAAATGTTTCACTTTCTTCACTCATTTCAGTTTAGTAATGTTACCATTATTCAACGATTACAGAAAAAATCAAATGATAATATTTGACTAGTATTTATTATTATAAAGATTTATTGCTAACAATCAAATTAAGGGAAAATGAGGAAAGAAAATTAAACAAATTGGATTATAAGGACTAGAACCTTTCGAAACTTGTTAACGTTTTCACTACCAAAGACAAAATAAATAGAAACTTATTGTTTTTTTGTTTAACCTCGCTTTATGCCACTAAGGCTAATCTGACGATGCTACAGCGGGATTCCTAAATTTTATCAATCCTGGTATAATTAGGATAGGGATCTCTAATATATTTCCAAACTTATTAATAATTTTGTAACGTTAAACAAAAAACAAAGCAAACAAACATATGGTTTAGAATAGTTCTAGACATTTTGTTTGGACGAACAAACTGTCATGGCAAATGTTTGTGACTACGATGTTCGAGTACCATCTACAATGGTCCAGAAGGTCCGAGGCTGTTTCTTTACGACTATACATATATAAGGAGCGATGGGCTGGAGAGGTAGTCTTCGTTCTGAAGCTCGAGTCGTATGGTTATTTCTGTGTTACAAAGTGACAATTTTTGTAACCTATTTAAATATGTGTGTTCTCATAATTTTTGTGGAATTGAAAATCGTTATGTATATTGGAATAAAAGTTGTTTAAACCACAAAAGTTTTACAATATAATAGTAATAAAGGCTCAGCGAAGTTTGTTTCGTTTTATGCAGACACCAACAATCGCTCGCTCACTACACACTTCCATCCGCCAACCCCCTTTCAAAATCTACACTACAAGATCAACACACACAGAGTCCTCCCACCTATGTCTCGGCCTATCCTCGTTTTCCAGTCGGCAAAGTACTTATCAATATTTTAGGTAATCTTTCGCAACTAAGACTTAATTTTGCAAGACAACTTTACCAGGCAAAGTTCACGCAATTCAACATTGGTTAACCGCCTAAATTCTCCGGTCGATATCTTCTTCTTCGATCATCGCTTCGCTCCCAATTGTCAAAACTGGCGAAGTTATAGTTTTTTAATAGTTTCTTACACGTTTTGAGATAGAAACTAAAACTCAAAAAAGAAGTACCCTCCTAGATGAGGGTTTGTTTTCGATAATCTCGGTATAAAAATTAAAAAATTTCAAATATGTCGATACAATTATAATTTTTCAACCAAAAATCACTTATCAGATTCCTTCCATAAATTGTGACAAACATTCAAGCGTATTGGTTAGGGCCGTTTGCTAACGGGTTGGAAAGCATATCAGTTCATAAAATTAAATTAATTCAAAATATATAACTTTTTTTTTTTTTTTTTTTTTACTACTGAAATAATCTCAAGAGATAGAGAAAAAAATATAAATAAATGGAATGTTTATTGAATCCCTACTTTCGGAAATATAACTATTGTAGTTTTATTTTTATTTGCAAATAAAATAAAACCTTCCTTTAGGAAATGAATATATGATTGTCATTCTTGAGACGATGATTATTATTTTGGTCAGGATTGTAGTATCTTGACGTTATCAAGGAAGAAGGCTGTTGTACCGTATTTTGCAGTGAAGAGAAGATGCCCTAACCATGTCATAATGTTAACTGATGGGGGAGTGATGGGGTGTCAAAATTTATCAGGAACTGCGGCGCAAGTTGGCTAGGAGAGTTGGAGAAGTAATTAGTGATGGAATTAGAGGGGCCGTCACGTGTGTCACAAGCTCCTAGATAGCGGCGAGGCCGTGACGGCAACACTTAGGACAGCTTTGTCTTCGGCGGAGATAGTCGACTCCGCTGCCCGCTCCCTTATCTTCGGGCAGGTAGTACCACCATGCGACACAATGTCGAGGGTCTTTAGTGGTTCATGGAGGAAATGGGGGCAACTGTCATGTCATTTCTCCATCTTCAACAGTTAGCATTGTACATTGCAAGCTTGTGTTTCAATTTTCGAATATGTTGTATCTGAGATTTCTCATAATTTTTTAGTAGGGAATGAACTGTAGGAATCAATTTAAACCCGATTGTCAATGTTACTAGCGTGTAATTTTTCTGTTTTTCTGTTTCTTTGGCTTTATATTTCAATTCGCTCCTGGCAATCAGAATTGCCAGTTAAAGTTAGTTGACAATTATAAGAGCATGTTAGCACTGGAGAACGATGGTACCCAGTGTTACCCCTTCCATTGCTTTATTCAGTTAGGTAATCTGGTTATTTAACGAAGATCTGTCATCCAGCGCCTTTTCATCTCCTATTTATTGGCATATTAGCTGTCATCATGTCTCTAAACGCCAATGATCTTTTGGGTAGAGGTGGTATCACCTATAAATAAATAGACATATTTGTATTAGTTGTGGGGTGCCAGTCAAATCTTCAGTTTTAAATTTCTTTCAATTTTAAAACGATATATCACTACTAATGCGAGCTCGAAGTTGATGATCAATACATTATTTCCCTCATGAAACGTATGAAGGTTTCATGAATGTAAATAATACACCATCAAGAATTCTTAGAACACTACGCGAAATTTTTCAAACGTATTTCAGGTTGGATTCTGCAGATTTTAAGAAATAACAAAAATTGATTTTTGAGTATGTAGCTAATGATAAAAGTAGTATGAGCTCTATATAAAAACCTTATATATAAAAAAGCTAAGGCCTTGTTTTTATAACATCAAAACAGGATAATTAGCGAATGGATAAATCTGAAATTTTTATAGAACGTTGCTGTTCACCAAATCATATCAAGTTTTTATGTTGTATATCCAATGAAATTGTTTTATAATTAATTAAAAAATATAGTTTTTCGTTTTTTACCCATAATTTTTCTGCTAAAATCATTTTATTTTCCCTCTAGGAGGATAAAATATAAAAAATAAAAAAATTTAATGTTGTATCACCTGCACTAGATGAAAAAGCCCGGATACTAGCTTTTCAGCAGATTATAATTGAAATGGAAAAGAGAGATGGAACGATTAAAAGAAGAAAAAACAGACAAAGCGAACACGCCGCGTTCATTAATTCACTTAATGATTATAATTATTAAAACTGTTGGATGAGACACAAACGGTGGGGGGGGTTTGGGAGGACATAAATCTTTTCAGATATGAAAAGACATTCAACGAACTCATCAAGACGTTAAAGGGGGAAGCCGTTCATCCAAAAACCTCACCCCAACCCCATCTTCCCTGGACAAAAAGATGATGGAAACAGATTCATTGCCCGAATTCAGTAGGATCCATCCGGGAGATCGGGCCGAAACAAAAGGTCCCCGATATTAATTGCGGGCAGCCGAAGCAAGCAGTCAGCTTCTGTGGCTTTAAAATCTCCCGCGGTGTGGGCGTGGCCGGAGGCGGGAAAAATTATCCCCCACCGCCCCCGTCCCCTCCCTCCGTCTTATCTCTCTTTTTACTCTTTCTTCCTCCCGTCTCTTTCTCTCTCCCGATCCGTTTCGCTCCATCTGACCCGAAAGGGTGGGAGATAGTGCTCCAGCTCTCGATAAGGGGGTTGGAACGAAGCGGTACCTAAAGTGATCGTTTCTGCATTGTTTTAATTCACAAATATCAATAGGACAAATACCTGTAAATATACATTAATTAAATAAACAGGAAATCGACATCATTTATTTTAAAATGTATTATATTAAAACATATATTGAAAAAAAAAACTGATAGCGCCCCCCCCCCCCCAAAAAAAAAAACTATTTGTTTTAGATATCTTATTTTTTTAAATATTTCCAAGCCCTATTTATTTATTTATTTATTGTAACAAAATGGGCTCTTCAACCACACGGGTCATTTTAGCCCCCATAGAACATTTGCAAAATTATGAAAAGAAATATCAGAGTACAATTATAAATAATGATAATAAAATAATGGGTGACTATAGAGAATGAAAACAATAAAGAAGGTAGTATAGCTATGAAAATTTAGCTGATGTTTGGTAAGAGAATAAATGATAATATTACAATGAATTATAGTGAAAACAAAAGAACAACGAAAGATAATAAAGAAAAAATAATACATTAAAGATTGACACGAAGATTGGTTTTTCGTAGAAACAAGAAAAAATTTTCGGCCATCTTCAAGGTGTTACTGAGTATCTCGCTTAAGTCAGTGCCAAGTCCCACTTCTCTCCACTCTATTTCGTAAGCATAACTCTGTGAGGATATGCGGCACTTTCAAACCCTATTATATGTATAGACGTGAAATACAATAAAACACTTTTTTTTGTTCTTATTTTTCCTTGATTATTTATTAAACTAGTTGGCCCGTGGGAATTATTCGCATACAGCATTATTCAGTGACCTAACAGCCATAATATATGATGTACATTTAGATTTATTTTTTTTTATCCCCAATATACATTGAACGAAAATATTCACATATATACGATAATATTATTCCAAATATCGTGTCTGGGTCCGAGAGACCTTCCTAGGGCAGACCCAGCCTTTAGAAAGTGGATTCTCTTAATTAAAAATGTATGGCGGGAAAAACAGGCGGTTGAGCGTGATCAAGGTCAAATCGACTCTTTGCACGACCGCTAGCTTAGAAATGGTTAGTGCAAAGCTTAAGTGAAGCACCAAGCTCAATATTTTTACAAACCTGAAGTTTAATTTTAAGTTTAATTTGAGTTGTTGTTTTTCGTTTTTTGTTTTTTTTTTTAATCATTTAAAAAGGATTACTTCCTTAAAAAGTACTGAACTCGAGAACATTCTTATAGTGTACGATATATGGTTAAATAAGAATAAAGGACGGGAAAATAAAAAAAACAAAAACAATATATTACTTAAAAAAAAAAAAAGTGAAAAAAACAAAATTTAAGGTGTCCAAAAAAGCCACCCTGATATCCCCCCGTGGTGGTTATTAACGGTGGCTAAGTTGAGTGGAAGGGATGTTTTGGAAGGGGTTGACCGCTCCGGCTAGCAGAGGGGAAAAATTTAATGGTCCAGTCCTTTAAGCGCTCCAGTGTCACAATTAGATCTAACGGTGAAAATTTTTAACTCGGCAGAAAACTTTAAAAACGTGGAAAAATTCGTCGTTAACCTAAAGGTTAAAACAAGCCAAACATTGATTTTGACTTTGAAAACGTAGCACAGACAAAATAAATAAATAGAATAGAGTAAAGAGAATAGAGGATGTGGCTTAAAATGCTTCTTTTTGTTAGGGTCAGGTGGGGTAATTGGGAATCAGGGGTAAATGGGAACAAGGGCCGCTAGCGCTGAGGTGGGGGTCTGGAGAACTAAAGATCAAACTATTGTCAAGCTAGTAAGTTAATATCTCTATGAAGCGGTAGAATGAGTTCCAGCGTTTTCCAGTCATCAGCTTCCTGTTCACCTTATAAAAAGTGTAATTTTTTTTTTTTGGAAAATGGATTTTCCATCCTACAGTTAAGAGCACCTTTAAAAGAGTTTAATTATTGTAACAATGTGTGAATTGAAATAATTTTTATTAAACGAAAATAAGATTTTTGTAATCACAGACTTGTACTAGAACAGTTTGTTCCAACAAGTCTAGAACTATTTCAAATCATACGTTTTTTGTTTGGTTTTGTTTTGTATCTCGTTTCACATGTGGATCATTTTTGTAAAATACCTCCCTATGTTTTGTAAAAAATAAATATCATATTATATAGATATTAAAAATTTATCGATATATACATGAAAAAATCCACGTGAATAAAATAACCATCATTGTTCAAGTTTAACAGCCCTTCATACTTATCAAAAAATCATAGGTTTCAACTCTCCTCGACCCCTGTTTCATCTTAACTCGGTATGAGGGGAGTTGAAACAAGTTGACTTGTTACGGTTAAGTAGATTTTTAACCACAATATTCAACGCTTATAATGTCAGTCATTCCCAAGTGGAACGAATGAACAATCGATTGATACTAATATCATACGATTTCTGCCTGTCTATAGTACTTGGTGTATGAAACAAAATGTGAAAATTGTTTTAATCCCCTCAGTCTCCCTAATTTCCATCGCAAATAAAAACATTTTTTTATTTTCTTTCTTACAATCTTTCTATATATATATCTCAAGGTAGCATGCAATCAAAAGAAAGAAAATTCTTATTTTTATAGTTTTATATACCTAAGCAAATGAACGGCACCGGGAAAAAAAACTTGTAAGTCAAAAAAAGCTAATTTTTTGAAATGGTTTCCATTTCAAGGAGGCTCAAAAAATTAACATTAAGATTCTATCTTAGTCATATATCTTATAGATTAGCGTATAGTTAGCAAGATGTATAATTTAATATTTATATCCTGCCAATAAAAACAAAATCTAAAGTATTGCTGTAGTAAGTTTTACAGTCGAACCTGGTTAAGGGGGACCTGCTTGAGAGTAATACCTCAATAAACTTGTTGTCCCATCATTTTTCCCTTAAATAAACTCTTTAACTGGAATGTTTTCACCTCTATAAGTGAAATCAATATTTGTAGTTAATACCTCTGTAAGTGGGGCGTAAGCTTCTAACATTTGAGCAGTATGTCCACATGGATGACAAAATTATAACAGCAAGAGAGCTGAATGAAGAAATTCTTAAAAAATCTAAAATGCCAGACGAAAATGAATATTTTGACAATCCGGACCAAGAAGAAGAAGACCAAGAAAATTTAGAGGAGTCAGACTACCAAACAAGAAAAATGATGTAATAATTGCATCGATATTTGATGTATTTGTGATTTATAAGTGTGGTTATAAATTTTATAACTACTGCTATAAATTTTTATAAAAATTACAATTTGTTTGAAAAACTCTTTTAGTGGTACATGCCCCCTTAATATGATGCCTGCACCCTGAATAAGTGAAACATTGTTTAAGTAGAACACCTCTGTAAGTGGAATTAAATTCCTGTCACCAAGAGATTCCAGTTATCCAGGTTCGACTGTATAATTCGCACAATGGCTGACGTTTTTTTCCCTGTGCCGTTCAAATGCTTATTTTAATAAGTATATTATCATCTCAATAAGGTATATTATCTGTTTCAATAAGGAATAAATTTAAAACAGTCGGTTTAATGTTTTAACAGCTAAAATAGTGCTCACCACTGCTTGATTCCATTAGTTATTTTTAGTTAGTCTTAGCGACAGATTTATTAAGCCTCTAAACAACACAACTTTAAAAAAATAATATATAACCCATCCCACTTACCTTGAGAGCCTGTTTGTCGAGAGCATAACTTGGCTAAGAAGAATTACCGGTGCAATAAGTCTCGGCGGTGCGGGATGGTCGGGTTTGTTTGTAAGGGTGCGGCTTGGGATGTTTGATTTAAACTGCCATAAATAGGCGGCTTCCGAAATGTTTACTGTAGTGGCCCAGGTGCTTGTTCCAAGAGATTACTACATAAATTCCTACCCCAATAAGTGCCTCTTCAGATAAAAATCAACAATCAACTCATGCTCCATGCCTTGTTTTATCTAAGGGATAAATGGCTGGTCGATTATTGAATATTTTTCCTGATATAGTATATCGTCGTTGATACTGCAATTAATTATGTCAATTAACTGCTGATTTTCAGGAGAACAAAAAAACCATTTCATTTCCATTTGATTTTTTTAGTTTTTGCGTTTAATTATCGAAAGAAACATTAAAATTGTTACTATATTCATTTGTAAAACTTGTTTGCGTTAGAGTTTAAATTTTCCTTATTGGCTGCTTTCGCACTGAATTAATGACCAAGCGAATCCTAAAATTCAAATATTTTTTCACTGGGCATGATTCTTCCTTTCTATTTACTTGTAACATATTACGTCTTTCAGGACCACAGAGCAACTCGGTTTGACTAAACATCCAATAAAATTGCAAAATCGAAAATTTGTGACAAACGACCTTTTGCAGAATCAAAGATGATATATTACATGCTTTGTTTTTTCGCAATTTTAACAAGACAAAAATAAAAAATTAAATTTAATAAATTAAATCAAAAGAACAATAGAACTCTCTAGTCCTGGCTCAGCTGTGACAAAATATGTGCCTCCTTCCTGATTTTAGTAGAATTAAAAATGACCCTATAAAATTAGCGGTATAAATAAAAGAAAATTGATTGATGCAAATAATGGAAAAGATTTTTTTTTTTAAATAAGATTTATTATATGAAATATATTTTCGTTAAATCACTGAGTTTAATTGTTTGATAAATGTTACCTACTCTAAAAAACCTTATGTTCTCTGACCAAGTATTAAAACATTTCTAATACTTCTGCTTATATAGTATACCTACATATTATATGCTTTATTTTTTCCCTATTTTATCGAGACAAAAATAAAAAAAATTAAATCAAAAGAACAATAGAACTCTAGAAAAACATGACCTCCTCCCTGGTTTACTGTAATTAAAAACTACCCTATTAAATTAGCGATGTAAATAAAATAAAATGTTGATGTAAATCATTGAAAATAATTTAAGATTTTTTTTTTTAAGTAAGATTTATTTTATTAAATATAAGATATTTTCGTTAAATCGCTGAGTTTAATTGTTTCATAAATGTTATCCACTATTAAGGAAAAAGTCTTAGGTGCTCTAATCAAGTATTAAAATTGTTTAGTGAAAAAGGTTTTGAAAACTGATCTAATACACCTTATCAGGTTTGTGATTAGATTCCAAAATATGTTTGCCATTCCTTTATTTAAAGAAATTTGTCGATTAAAAAGCTCTATTAATAAATGTATTTGAAATTAAATAGAATAAAATTATTAATGTTTTACAATGTTTTTGTAAAGCAATTTTGATTACGAAAAATGTTTTGATGAAATTCCTCACAGTAGCGATAAATTTTATATTTTCTTATAAATAATTTATTTGATGACTAAAAAAAATAAATCTCGATATCTTAGAATGAGTTTGATAAAGTGACTGGCCTAAATATATAAAAAAAGAGGTAAAGAAACTTTTTTATAATAATATTTCTCATTTTTTAAAATAATTGCTTCCATTAATTAAAAATCACATTTTTGAAGGATTAAAGTTTGAAAATTAAAACAGGGTATAACCTTAATAGATTGCTCAGCCTGATTACACTATTGATCGTCATTCTGTCTTATCTTAACGCTTTTACGGTCTGCCTTTTACCAGAAAATAGATTACAACAAAAATTAAGAATTAGAAAGGGAAATAATTATTACAATAAAAATATTAAAATAAAAACATTAGGAAATGACACGCAGGTGGGATGAATGAATTGAACGGTTTAGAAGCGGACAGTTAGGCCACACCTGGCCTCGCTAATCCACGACCCAAATGGGAAAATTAAAACAATGGAGGTCCGGGATCCTATACTGTCTCAATTTATCACGCCTGATACCCCCTGACAGTTTTCCACCGGAAAATAAAGAAAAAAACATTTAAATTAGAGGGGGGAGGTTCAGCTTATATTTCAGGACCGATTTTGGATTATCCTGGATTTATTAAGGATTTTCTCCAGATTTACTTCTTCGAACCGATGCACACAGGGGTATTTGGTCCTAAAAGCTGGCCAAAACCCATTTTTTGAAGTTTGAAATTTCTGGTAAATAATGACTCGAAGGTGAAGTAGAGGACCTGTGGGATCATGCAACATGATTCTTATCTCTTCCAGGCCCTTAATCCGGCGGCTATTCTAATTCAAATCTGACCTTATCCTTTAACTCGTCTGTGCTCTTAAGTATTGTTCTACAAAATATATTAATTTTCTTTGTTCTTACTGAAGTATCGGCGTTATCATATGATGGATAGTTCGAGGCAAGGTTTGTACTTGTTATTCAGATAGTTATAATATTTTTGTATTCAATACTAGTATCAATATCTTTTTGTTTTTTTGGTAGGTATATTTTAGAGCTAAAAATTAAAGTTGAAGGTTAAAAAGTTATACTTCTGGGCATTTCTGGGCAACGAAATATTTTTTATGATAATGTATAATTATCGTTGATTATGTTTCTTGAAAAAAATTCTGCGAATATCTGCGATTCGGAGACTTATAATTTTTTATTACTAAAATGTCAATTTCATTAAATAATAAAAAAAAATGAATTTTGTTATATTTTCATTTATTTATATTTTAGGATCTTCTGGAATAATAATAATAACTAGAAGGGAATTATTTGACATATTTTTAAAGTCGAAAGCATTAGCTTTAAAAAAAAAAAAATAAGGAATTTTCGTTGTCTTTTCTCATTGGGAAATATTGCCTAGCTAATAGCCTAGAGCAAGTGAAACAGCTAAAACATAAATGATTAATTTTGAGGCATGATTTCTAAGTAAGATGGAATGCTTCTTCAAGGAAAAGAAATGTTTTTGAAACAGCAACAAGAAATGGCTAAGTGGGACGATATCAATTAAAAGCTCAAGATCTGGTGGACGCTCTGAAAAACCATTTGTTACTTTAAAATTTACAACGGATTTATCAATGGTATGCTATGACACCATCTTTTCACAAAATTTTAAGAGATGGTTTTGAAGTGATAAAAAGTCCTCTGCTTCATATTGTTCTTTTATCTGAGGAAGCAGCAGAAACTCGAAATAACCATTTCCGGGTTTATAGAGAACATAAGATCAGAAAATTTTCCCGGACAGAGTGCAATCTGGATGTAAATAATAGATTAATATTGACCCATTTATCACAGGTATGAGAAGTTCAAGAAAAAAGGTGTCAGGTTTTGTAAGGAAACTTTAGAAATGTTGTCTCCTCCAACCAACTTAACCGATAGTGGTGATTCCGAAAATTCATTAAGTGACGAGGAAAGTGAATAATGAATAATTATATTTAATAGGCATTTTTAAGAAAGGTTGGTGCGTTTCTTCCTGGGATATAAGTTGTGTTTCGAAGAGGTATTGAACAATTCTTAATGAATTAGGAAAACACATTTTTTTCTTTATAACCATAACTTTTTATATTCACCTATTTTACACTATTTTCATTTTTTAAAAATAATAGTAATAGATGAATGATAATAAATCTTTAATTAGTTATAAGCATATTTCATGGCTGCAATGCATAAAGAGAAAATATGAACATAAATTGTAAACCCCTGGATGCCAATTTCACAGTCGGTGGAGTTATGTAAAAATTTATTTTATGAAAATTTTCTCCTTAGAGTATTTTTTTAACTGCTAAAAAAACATTTTTAATATCTATTACAAACATAGAAACCGTTTTGAGGACTATTGAATTAATAAAATGGAAGGAAATAGTTTTGGCCAGCTTTTCGGGTCAAATACCCCTGTGTGCGATGCACAGTGGAACGAGTCCACACTCCCGTTGGACATCGGCTATAACTCTCAAAGAAATTTCGCAGGACTTCTTAAATTTTGTCAGTTTATGTTTTTAGAATACAGAATCTTAATTATTGTCATTTCATTCATAATCATTACATATATATATCGTACGTACATTATAATTATAAAATATATTAGTATAAATTCCAAAGGCATTAACAATTTTATTTTAAAATTTATAGCAATTACGTTTACAGTAGTATGTTGTAACAATAATAAATAGATAACTACTATGATTGGAAATGTAATTAAATAATAACAAATGTAATGTAATATACCTTTTTTAAAATTATGAAATTATTCATTAGCTTCACATTCTACGTTATGAGCAAGGTTCTTGCTTCCCGGGACATTTTCTTTTCACAACAATGTTACATTGAGATTGAAATGGGATTGGAGTTTGTAGCAAACTATCGATTCTTGACGTTTTTCTGGAATGCTGCTCTCCATAATCCCAAGAATGTTTCTGATTTGTTTCTTGAACCTTTTTCCGAAGCCAGGTCGTATCAGTCAAATTTATCTTATTCTTTTTGAGAAAAGAAAAAGGTCATTGTTTTTTTCATATTTATGATGTTAGCAGCAAAAAATTCGTGTAATGACTACGTTTGATTTTGTTTGACAGGACTTAAAAAAAAGACTAACAAAATCATAACTATAGTCAATTCCAAACTATCTACTTTGACCAAGCAACTACTGTCTATTTATAATTTAATGTAAATTAAAGACAGAGAAATATTTTTGTTAACAATATTTCGTGTACAGTGTACTTCTTTTAACTTACTAATTATTATAGTGCAGTACAAATATAAAATATTAAAAAAATTAACAATTTTTTTAAATGTTCAAACTTATTCTATAGGAAATCGTAATTTGGTGAATAAATTGTTGCAGTTGGTTCGAAATATATTAATTTAAGGATTATGGGTTGATGAAAACCCAAATATGCTAAGAAGATGTTCTAAATAACCAAATTCATTCTTGAGTTCAGTGTTCACGCGTGGTAAAATCTCATTTAAATGAGTATAGGCAGATTGTGGCAAGATCTGAAAACTGTTTATAAAACTTCAAACCTTCGCTAACAATAGGGTATATGTAGTTTTTCGGGCAATTTCGGGCATTTTACTATACCAAATAGTTTACATTTGTTTTAACCGTCGTAACTATTGCATATGTTTTTCCAAAACTATATTTCTGGTGTATTACAATTCGTTAGCAATGCTTGATCATACAGTAAACATTCCATTTGGTTTAGCCAAAAAATATAGGCACACTAACTTTAAATATAAAAAAGATGAATGTCTTACCGTTATGTTTCAACTCATATTGTATCATTATTAACGCAAAGATTGAGTTAAAAATTAGTGTACATGACGGGGAAAGGATTCTAGTTTATTAATGTTACAATGAAACCTCTAAATTTTAACTTTCATGTTTTGGCCTAATGTCCGGCCGGACAGTGGACTAGCCCCACTGTGCGATGGTCCGTTTAGCTTTTTGAGTCAATGGGTATTTCCTTTTATGGTTATATTTATTTTTATTTTATAGGGCTCATGTTTCAACATCAACCTTTTTTTTTGTATTTTCAAGTTCTCTTATTTGGAGGAGTATCATAAATCTAAGGTGAAAGCCGAATAGAATGAAAAAAGATATTGGAGCCTGACAATGTGCACTGTCTTAATAAAGTATGGATAACTTTAAACTAAATATTTTAAATATATATCCAATTGAAACAGATAAATAGCAATATTTTTTATTCCTCATTAACTTTACATAAAGTAAATATTGTAACACTTACGTGGGTAACAAATATTTATTCAACAAAAATATACAGTTATCAATTCCAACGAAATAATAAAACTTAAATACTTGTGCTGGTTACAAAAATGATGACGTTACAACACACAATCATATGACTTGAGCTACACAGTCAAGACACAGACATATCTAACTCGTTCAGTCACTCGCTCCTTTTATATAAGCGTAAATGGTCAGGTCTGGAATGTTCTAGAACAATGTGGACAGTTCAACGCCTTCGTGGACTAGGCCACGGTAAGATCTAGACCCAAACAGTTCGTTCCAACCGCTTATTTTGTTCCATCAAACGGTCTGTGAATTTACGCCATATGTTTTTTTTTATTTGCTTATCGATTTTACGTTACATTATTAAGAATTACTTAATTATAACGTAGTTGAATTTTACAAACTTTTTGGCTTTGAAATGATAAATAAAAATACTAATTAATAAAAAAAAAATATATCTTAAATTTCAAAGAAAAATAAATGCCTATTAACTATGATTTTGAAATAGTAAAATAAAATAAAATAAAAACCTGGGACTAAGTGTGGAATCAACGTTTATTTAACTCACCACTTTTTCAGTTCATCAGGAGATTTTCATTGTTTTCATTCTAATGAGCTGATAGAATTCCATATGTTACTGGGTTTTCCCATAGATGAACAATTCCGTCATGACCCAATTATACTATTTGCGTTTCTTAGCTTTAAAAACTTTAAATAGTTGATAATAGAGCCATGAAGATTCATTGAACTTTCTTCATATTGATTTATTATCGCAATTATTTTTTATTTATTTTTATTTGTTAATTTTTCTGTTTTTTTATACAACACCTTCTCTTAGGTGAAGCATGAGGAAACTTGAATAAAAAGAAAATTTATGTTTCATAATATTAATTTAGATACATGGACGAAGGACTCCATGTAAAAACCCAAACCCACAGCTACATACAATCGAAACTATGTATTATAAAAAAATTAAGAAAAGTTTATTTACTAGAGTGTATATATTATATAAATTAGTTCTATCAGCTCCTTGTTATAATTTTTATCAAAAGAACCTTGAAAGAGCACCTTCAAGAGGATGCGAAAACCTTAAAAAAAACACCGTTTTATGTTTACTCCCATTGGCACAAATTATTTTTTGTTTTTGTTTTTTATTTATCTTTTTGTTCGTACTATCAATCCTCGAAACAGCCAATGTTACGAAAAGAACACTAACCAACTCGAACTCGATAAGGAAGTGCAGCAGAAGTATTGATCGCTAGCTAATATTTAGATGATAAGTAAAGATAGAGGGTATGGGGTATGGGGTATAGGGTATGGGCTGTAGGGTAGTGCAGCGGGGGTGTAGGCGATCACTCACTGCCAACCCCTAACCCTCCATAATCCACCTCTCCCTGATTGGCTATTTATTAAAACAGCCTGCGGTGAAGTGGCCTCTTCGAATTACCCGGCATTAACGTGCGTGATACTTAGCCGCTCCGGGATTTGCATTGCTAACTCTGTCTTAGTCATCCATCGCTTATCCTCAAGGACGTATAGGAATGAAGACGTTTAATACGATAATAATCCGGAGTGGTAATTAAATAGAAAGAATAATAGATTAAAAATATTATACATATAAATGTAAAGAATAGAGTTTTAGAAAACCAATTTGGCCAAGACGAAGAAAAGAGGAATTCGGTAAGAATCATCAGATGGAACATTCTGATGTCGATGAAGGAATTGGGTTGTGTATACGACGATTGGCACTGAATCTTTGTGTTCAGATAGCTATAATAAAAATAAAAAAATAAAAAAATAAAAAAATTGTAGATAGAATTGAAATAATGTTGTAAAGCAGCATGCAATATACAGGCTTAAGTGGCCTACAAGTCTTCGTAAAAAAAGCGTAAAATTTAAAATATATATAAGTATATGTATATATATATACTGTATCACTTCTGTGGTTAACAATAGTTCGTTATTCAATGAAAAATATAACAATATTCAATGTCACACGAATTATAACAACACAAATATCACAGCAGGTTACAAAAATTATCACTTTGTAACAGAAATCATATGGCTTGAGCTTCACAGTCAAGCAAAGACTAAGACTAACTGGTCCAGTCACTCGCTCCTTATATATAGTCGTAAGAAGGCCAGCCTCGAATGTTCGAGATTGAACTGGAACAATCAAGTCCCAAACACGTGCTCTGACGGTTCGCTCCAACCGCTAGTTCGTTCCAACAAAACGACGAGATTTTAAACCATATGTTTTTTTATTTAACTATTTAACGTTACACTATATACATATGTATATACATATTGGTCTTTCTATATATATATATAAGAATTTCTCACTATACTTTTTCATCAGTTTCAGTTTCTAAACTTTACTTTCCTTTTTATATCTGGTAATGCAACTAATTATAGTAAAGAAAAAAACAAAATTAACGATCCATAAAAGAGGAACATAAAAAACAAAACAAATCCTGTTGAAATGTGAAAGTTAAAACTGGTTTTAACAGCACTAAAAATGTATATTACTCCATTTACGTTCACATTAATAAAAGTCTCTGTTCATACGACGTTATCGAACCTACGTGTTCATAGAGCATTGAGAAAGAAGCTTAAAAATAAAAAATAAAAAATTTCCTGTAAAAACATGTATTTAATAAACATGAAGTTATAGTTGTTTGACATAAATACATGTTTGGAATCGACACGCATATGTGGTCTTGATTGATGAAGGGATAATGTCATTATTAAGATTTTTCGTTCTTATAAGAATCTATATTTATTCGGCTGTCCGGATGATCTGTATTTTCTACCTAGCATGGTAATCTAAAGATTATTTCTAAAAGGTATTTTTAGTCTGTAAGCCATCACTTGTCTGAAACTTCATCATATTTATGCTTGATCATATTTAAAAGATTACCTTCTCCTCCAGTTGGTAAAAACAGTCAGATCTCCCAGAAAACAATGGTATGTTTTACTTAGCTTCAAATTAATTCTAAGGTCCACAGATTAATACGAGTTAGTACTCGTACAGTATGCGAAATAGTAGCACGAGTCAACTATTATTAATAATCATAGAAGATAAAATTATATGTGATTTAAGATAAAGTTTGAATGCTAAACTTCAGGGAAATTCTCACTCTCAAACTCGGAAACAAACACAAAGCAAAAAAGAACCGTAGAGGGATTGAATTTCGCGGTAGCGCGAGCCCTTTCAACCAGCGAGCCGATATTGTTAGCCTGGTATTAATCATATCTCACCGGGATTACTGATAACATTCTTCTCTAAGCTTTGTAAAGAGTCACCCGTCCCAATTGAATTTGAAACAACGGGGACGGATCATATTTATCTTCCAGACTTGGAATTGTTTGCAGAATTATTTTCTCTACTGAATGGGCAGATTTTTTTATTCTATTTAAACAATAATAAAATTGAAGGGGTCGGAGCAAAATAGTGCTAAGCAATATTTTTAACAAAAATAAACTTTAGCTGCCATCTCTTAGTAGCTATAGAGCACTCTATAGTCATATGTAGGTGGCATTTCCATCATGGACATATAGTACTACGTAATTTACAATAGACGGCAGCTACAGTTTATTTTTGTTAAAAAAATGTTGCTTGGCACTATTTTGCCCGACCCTTTCAATTAATGTTAGGATTAATATATTATGACGCCAAGAATATAGGCACTGTGTAATCTTCTTTACTGACTTATTGTTTTCATTTCTTTATCTCGACATATGAAGTGTTTGTTTGTTTTTTTTTACTCCCCTTTTTGCTACTAAAGGTAATCGGACGATGCTACAGTGGGAGTCCTAAATTTAGCCTACCCAGGTATTATTAGGATAGGGATCTATAACGAGTACTTGACAAAGTACAGGCTCAGGACCTCCATTTTACTTCCTATCCGAGGGACGGCATAGCCAAGGATTTTTTACTCACATTAAAAAATCCTAGGGCTGCCATGTGTTGCGAACCCACGACCTTTTGAATAGTAGGTTGCCATGCTAACCACTACATCTCAGGAAGGGATCCTATATGTCACCATGAGGTTTAAAAAACAATTTATTAAAACGAACTGGAACAGTCAAGAAGAAACTTATGAAGAATTATTTCGGACGAAAACTATTGTTGATTGTTGGATGTTTAATCCTTTTTTTACAAAAAATTTTTTAAACTCTAAAATTGTTTTACAATTAGAAAATGCATATTTTGATTAATTTATGAAAGCATATTGGACTCCTTAGTTCTTTAATGAAGGCCGGGTTTCATATCAGTTGTAGATGAATATAGGTCAATTTTACTGGTATTATAGTATTGGATACTTGGCCCTTCATAGATTCCAGGCATTGTATATGCCCTGCCCCAAGACTCACCAATATTTTACCGTGATACAAGTTGAACTAATTTATATAATATACTATACCTTTTCTAAAAAGACTCTTCGATTAAGACATATAATGGAAATACCAATGGGAGGCGATAGTTTACTATTAACCGGTTAATAAACGTAATAATCATCACCGGTTAATAAACATCCAAAGATTGATCAAAATACATAACCGTGTAAACACGACTTACCTCACGATTTACCATTACCAAAGTGAAGCAGCTTTTGGTTTCAAACGTCGCTCTAAAAATGTAAAGATTTCAACTGGCTTTAAGGTTTATTTAATCATAATATTTAATGCAGGAGTATCACGAAAAAAACAAAACAAAAAAAACAACGTTATGTTTTAAATTAATATTTTTTTTTTTTGTCTTCAAATATTAATTCGCACCTGTCAGCGGTCAGCGACAATCAGCGAATTCGATGGCTGCAGCATCGCAATGATATATAAGGCATGTATGGGATGATGGAACGAAAGTGCCCAGCAGCACCTCTTTCCGGGCTTGACACTAATTCAGGAGAGGAGGTCTCTCATCCAGCTTCTTTTTAGCCGCCTCCGAACGGGCAAGTCAACCGTGGCCATGTCGTGAATTAATCTGTTGTTATGTTCTTCCAATTTAACAAAAAAGCGTGAGTAAAGCGTCCGTATATGTTGTTGGATAGTCGTTTGTTGTAAGTCTGTATGTAGAATTTGGTTACTTACGTACCTGGGAGCGTCCGTAATTAGTCTTAAAATTTTGGAATTTTTGAAAAGTTTGTAATTTTTGTAAGTGTGTCTTTTTAGCTGAGCCGAAAATCTGTGAGGCGTGTGTCCAAATGGGTTTAAGTAAGTAGGTGTATGTATTCAGTTTTTGTCTAATATTCAATTTAGAAGATTTGGCAAAAATGGAGTAAGGAATTTTTAAGCGTATGTTCAAGGTCTTTTTTTTCATTTTGACATGTTTTCATTAAAATAAAACCAAACGTTGATATGTATCTAATTTTCCTTACCTCCATTTTAGTAATTAAGTAATTGATGAACAGTTCTGTTTCGTCAACCCAACACAAACCACTAGGTCAGACCGATGAGTATACTCAATTGTAATTCACTGAAGCCGAGGGAACGATTAACGTTGGGGCTGCTTCAGCAATGAACGATTATCAAAATATTAATTCTTGAAACAGTAACCCAGAGCTTAACCGGACTGCGATATATAAACAAAAAGAGAAGAAAAAAAAGAAATAGCGAGAGAGTCGGGCAGCGATGGAGGGAATTCGCTGACAGGTATTGATGCAGGTGTGTGGCGCAGGGTTCCTTGTTTATCGACCAATTAGCTGTTATTAATCGCCCCCACCCCTCGTTCCTATGTTTACAATTTTTCTCGCCGCGGTAGCAACAATTCAGCTCAGGTGGACATCACCCATATCAGATTTTTTTCCGGCATTACTGTAATTTTTTTCCAACAGCCCCCCTCACCGCCCCCCCCCCGTCGTACCGTCTACGTATCACGTTCATGAAATTAAACCCGTATTTCATTTCTACCGGAACATGTTTTATAAAAACACCTGAGAATTAATCAGATAAATGCCGCGCGCGGTATGAATTTTTAAAAACCTGGTGTGAATTCTGATAAGCTTAATTTGAATTATAATATTATCCTGACAGGAAGAGATGCCGTGGAATAGCCCTCGAAGCAAAAATGTTGATAAGGGGTGAAGTAAAGTTTATTTATACATTCGCAAAATTAATTTATTATCAATTTTTTATACTTATCATCTTAAGAAATTGATTTAAGATAAATATTTTTTAAAATGGAATTTAATGCTGTTTTATTTTATTCTTTTGTTTTTGTTTTTTTTAAGGACACTATCTTTATTGCACAAATGTCTCTCATTCAGTAATAATTGTTTTCAAGTGAATAAGATTTGATATAATTATAATTGTTTTGGCTTTCGGGAAAAACCTTGGGCTCACGAGCAACGGTCACTGACCGGGTGTGAGCAGAAGAGTCTTCCGGGGATCTCAAGAAAATTAATTATAAATGATTTGAAATCTTATTTTATGGAAAGATAATGACATTAAAAATGACAAAAACAATCTTTTATTGTCTTTTTCACAACACGTTGAATTTGTAAAACAACATACAACTTCATCCACCCATATCGTCATTTGTAATCAATCATATAAAATCAATCCTTAGGTTTTGGTTTTTTTTTTTTTTTTTTTTTTTTTTTAAATAGTACTTTAAATTAAATAGTAGTTGAGGAATTTCGTACGATACTCCCGACTGTACTTAGAAAAACGACTCACTTGGAACATACATACAAAATTTAAAAAACTAGAAATCAGCAGACGGTATAAGCAGCTTTTATATCTCCTGGACTACAGATCATAAAGATACACCCACCTTAATAAACAAGCGACTAATTTCCTGACCCGATTAAATTCCTGGTCCTTAACCTACAGACTTAACTTACAACGTGCTTATTAGACCCATTTGGACATACGGGATAGATTTACGTGGCCTTAGAAAGCTCTCAAATATCCAAAGGATCAAATCATTCCAATCGAAAGTAATGAGAAAGATAGTAGAACCCCCTAACTGAGACTTATTGCAATAATTAACCTCACACATTTGCTCATTGCAAAAATTTGAGAATAGCAAAAATTGAAAACATGTGACATAAAATAAATAAATAAAAAAAAAATTCCTCTTTGATCAATCAAAAAATTCATATTCGATTTCAGCCAGTTTTTTCTTTTTTTGCTTTTTGTTCCGATCCTTTAATGTTTGTAAAAACTTCCATATGTATATATGTGGCACGTCTCGAATAGAACAAACCACAACGTTCAGTAAGAAAACAGCAATGAAAGAGAAAAAAAAAATTGTCAACTTTCCGATTAACACGTGCCGAGAAAGAGAATGAAGGTAAAGGAAATAAATGACATATTTGATGAGATAAAAGGGAGAGAACAATGAGCAAGGATAGGACATTACATACATTAAAAGGGGACAAAAGGAGGCAGAAGAAACAGTTTGATTAAGCAGCCCGGGGGGGGACTTTGTTTTATTTAGAACAAAACCGCTTTTAAATCTCCCCCTTCATGAGGCCCCTTGGATTTATTCATCTTACTAATTACACGTCATCGCCAGCCTCCTTACTGCAGAGGGAGGCTGGGTGGGAGAGTTACCATTATACTTTGCTGCCAGTGTCGACACTTAAAAAGAAGTATCCAATTTGATTAGGAGCCATCATTGCTCTGATAAATGATAGAATAATTCAATGGGTATTTTAAAATCCCAAAACAATTTTTGTTTCATTTAGTTTGATATCTTTCTACAAAATATTAAAACTTGTCCATGCCTGTTTATATAGGCTGCGACAAAGGCATTGGTAGCATAGTTGGTTTACACGAAGCGACCGAGAAACGTAGGGCGAGTTTATAAATCCATGACTTGTTCTGTAACTTTTGAAGAATATACGATAGGGATGCTCATTTTTTTTAAATTTCCCCTTCTATATTAACCGGTCGGTGTGAATCTATCCGAATAACTTGTTAAGTATTTTAAATGAATTCCATGAACATACATTTTTTTTTATTTTTTTTTTAGGTAGTTTGTCTAAATTAAGCTTGCTGTCAATGTGATATAAAATAAGATTTCCTGACTTGGAAGACAAGAATATCTAAAATAAATCGTATAAAATATAGCTAAAATATTCGAAATAATTGACTTTTTATTAGAAAAAAAAGTTTATCGGCTTTTTTAATTTCGATAGTACTTTGCTTACATCCAGCTATATGTTCTGCTCAAAAACTATACTGCACCCTGCCCTACATGGCTAAGCTAAATTATTGAAGCCGAAATAATGCATTCTAAAAAAGTTTTGAAATACTTCGTCAAATCTATCTAACATATTTAAAACTTAAATCTCGAAGTTTGGTCATCCATTACCTATAAATATTCTTTCTTTTTCGCATAAACATTTATACAACAGCAATTTCTAAATTTATCAGGAGAAAGAATAGCAAGGTTATAGAATAATAATTTTCCTAGGATTCTAACCAGCAGAGAGCCGTAAGATTTTTACTGTTTATACACGGATAGGCAAAATCTATGATTCTCACTGTAGCATCCTCTGATGAGCCATATCAGCATAAGGTGACGTTAATATAACCGACTGATATTTAAAAAAAATGATTAGAATAATAGTACGTACTGAACTAGAAAATATTAATATATTTAGTAAAAATAGAGGTTAAAATTGTAGTTGCATGGGTGGTAAACGTTTTAAACGATAGGTACTGCTTTGGACGATAACATCCCTAGTTTTTTTGTGTTTTTTTCGGTTTCAAGATTTGTTTCAGAATCTTTTACAACCAGAAGTCACCTATTTTATTTTTCACTATACGCTTGTATAGTATCTACTAAGGTTGGGTGTGCTAATACATGTTTTTCTGGAGGATAGATTTTAGCAACTATTATTTTGATCTGATAAAATAAAACATTTTAAGCAAAAGCGTCCTCCATCGATAAGTTTTATGGCAAATCAAATGGTTCCGAAACTCAAACCATTTCAGCAGCACCGTTGTTAAACAGGAGCAGAAATAGGAATCTGTTTATGTTCGAATCTTTCCCTCCCTGCCAACAGCATGAATCCGTTTGATTTGCTGCTCGGAGATAAACCACAACTCGCCATGATGTACGAGGAGAGAGGCAAAAACATACGAACCCCGCAGAGCCATAAGTTGGAGCGCCGTTCCAACAGGAGCCGTATAGATAGCGTGGCGGAGGCAAACTGCTGCTTTTATTAAATACATAAAGACGTGAGGTGTAAGTGGGGAAGGTGCCCGCACGCCAAGGAAATAACTAATTTCCCGCCACTTACTTCCCGCCTCTATCTCAATGGTTTAGTTAGTTATCTGTCAGCGCTAAGTGCCTTCATTCTTCCCTGTTTGCCGGAGGTTATTTTTCTCCTTGAAAAAGAACAAGATGATATGTTTCTTAAATTATTTTAAATAATAACTTTATGAAATTAAGGTATTACCAACAATATCTAATCAAAACTGGCGCAAATAAGTCCACAAAATAATTATTGTTATAATCAAGGCCGTAATTGATCTATATTTTTAACATGATTAAAATCACTATACTATCATCAGATAAACAACTTGAAAGAAGGAAGAATTAAATTTGGTTTAATGACAATTTTTTTTTTTTAAAAAGTGGATGTTTTTACAACAGATTTCGATGTCATAGCCATATCTGTCTTAGAGGATTTTGGGTGAATGGAGCTGGATAGGGATTGCACTAGAGGATTTGGCTGATGGCTATGGTTGCGATGGAACCTTGACAACGTCAAGGTCATGATGTAGGGTTTTGTATGAAACGCAGTATGGAGCATTGACTATGTTTTGATGGGCTTTAGATGTCGATATCTAAATTTTTTCTGTCTCTTGCAGTTATATGCTGAAATTAGAATGGTGTCTCTTATTATAAACTCTTCTCACATTACAGCACTTTATTCCACTAGCTAATTATCCATTTGAATTAAGTAAAAATTATAAGCTATTCCATCCAGTTGAATGGAATACACATTAACAAAATTAAATATAAGTGGTTTTCTTTTTTACAAATTATATTATGGTATCGGCATTTCCCCCCACCCTCTCATCTGGCTCGAGAAACGCCGTATATCCTAAAAAAAAATCAAGGCAGAGGACAAACAAAAAATAAAAAGTTGCATTTTTTTCATTGATATTCAACAGTAATTCATTTTTCAAACCTTTCGGCCTTACCTATTGTTCATTAATGGTATTTACGTTATATCAAACATGCTCCACACAACGTATCTGGTGTTTGAGGGTAGTATATATTCTCTGGTCCCACGATTTCTGCATCGAAGCTTCCTTGCTTCATGTCATCTTAATTTCCGCAAAATTATTAAATGATGCAGCATACTGTGATGGATTTCCCTCTGATGTTTAGACGAAGATGTATTTCAATTTTGATAAACGCAAACTAAAAGTTGATATCAGTTATTTTCGGGATAACTGTTATATTATATATTGGATAACTGAACCTTGCGGCATTACCTTCCCCAGGGGCCCTCTTCCAGACAGAGCTGTAATTGCCCAGGGCTAGCTAATAAGGAAATTCCAGTTAAGTGGGATCTAAATATAGGCTTGCTAAGATAGGGAAGGCTATCATGGGATCTGCCGGCATCAATCCCTAGGCTTACTGCCCACTTAATGCCCTTAGGCACGAACCTTAGGATCTCCTGCTTCGGGTACTGCCAACGGGGTTCGGAGTTGTGAGTTCAATACGTTCATGTTATCTACATTCACGTATTTTTCATGGTACATTCACGATTGTGAGAAATCAAGTTCGAGAGAGAATCACTTAAATTACTTTCATTCAGACATCAATTAGTGAATAGGTTCACCAGTCCACCTCTTTAAACCATATCCTGATCTGCGGTAGTAAAACCTTAGAAAGGTAAGAATTGTGAAGTGGACCATTATCTGAGAGAAAAATGAGTCGGGGTCGGAAGCTTCTTTTTTCTTCCCCTTACAAGCTCGTATTTAATCACCGAGAGTGAGTTATACATGTCCTCCAATTTACTTGTTCCCATACGTCTCGTTTTTTCCGACTTTAGCCACAACGCTCGAATTTCTCAGTGTACAAAGCAAAAGTAAGACATCGTATATTTTACTACTAAGTAGTGACTATTTACACAGTCTAAGCATGTTTGTAACGGGTTGCAAAATCGACATCTAATTCAGTGGTATAGCAAATTTCGTTTTAATACAAGCTTTTTTTTTAAATGTTTCTCGCTCTTAAACGTTATAAAAGCTTCCCTACCGATAAGGGGTAACGAGATGCAGTCAACATTCGCCACGTTTTTCTTATTAATTGAACATTTAATTAAGATTGACTACTTCATAGAGGCGGGGTGTTCTTTATAAGGTAAGGTGCACATTCTTTTTTTTTTTTTATTCGATACTCTATTCTGATTATTTGAAGCAAGGGGGGGGGGTTACTCTACAGGTGTAACCAACCTATCTTATTGATGGTGGGAAGGTCCAGATTCGTTCCACGCGCCCGCCACACAATAAAAGCCAGGTTAAGCAAAAATAAATCACAAAATACCTTGAGTTCAAACGTTTCTTAGCGAATCGATATAATTCTTTGAATAAGTTGTTAAGTCGATTTTATGCCAAAATGATTTAGCTGGATAAAAAGAACCATGGAGGTAGTTTCTTCATTGTGGATTGTTTGTTTGTTTTAACGTCATTTTATGCCACTAAGGCTAATCGGATGACGCTTCAGTGGGAATTCTGAATTTCGCCTATTCAGGTATAATTAGGAAAGGGTTCTTTAACGAATAACTGACATTGTACAGGCTCGGAACCTACATTTTACGTCCTATCCGAGGGACGGCAAAGAAAAATATTTTTTACTTCCATTAAAAAATACTAGGGCCACCTCAGGACGCGAATCTGCGACCTTTAGTATGGTAGGTTTCTAAGCTAACCACTACACCACAGGTGACCCCCTCTCTTAAATCTGTCTTGGACAATTAGTCAACTCTAATATCACATTACTGATAAGATCTATTCAGCTGTTTGACGGAATTTAAACGCGTGATAATCAAAACGTTATTTTATACCAACACCACTCAAACTTTAAAAGTCGTGCCCGGAAAAGCAAGTTTCTCTTATATGTTGAAATTTAATCATTTATTATTTTTAGATAATTAATCAATAATTTTTAAAGTAGTTAATTAGAAGATAAAAAGATTCGAACACGGCCGAGAATCGAACCCAAGTGTTCTGCATCTAAGTTGCAGCGCTCTTAGCCCTGAGCGATCCGTGGGGCAATTCCCAACTGTGTACGTATCTTTATCTTCTTTGATCCCACCTAATTTGACTTGATCACTTATTAACTGACATGACAGAATATAAACCGAAACTCTCTTCTGGAACCACGAACTACTAATCAGGCAGCCAGTCGGCCTCATGCCGATTGACTGATAGGGAGAGCAAACACAGACCGGAGAGGCCCACGTGGCGATAAGATGTGCCCTGGTCAGTGGCGATAGAGTTAACTCCCCGACCGCGGCTACGGTCACGGCTCCCCGATATCCCTCATTCTGGGGATTAAGTCCCCACCACTCGCCCCCCTCCCCCGGCTACTTATGTCCTTATGGGTATTATAAACTGAGCTTGAGAAGAAAAGTATACTTATATCCAATTTTTATTTTATAATTTATATGCAACCGAATCAACTTTGAGGGTCTTAGAGCCGTTTAGAAAAGAAAGAACGGCTGACTGAAGACACGAAAACTATGTAGAGCAATATAGACTTTTATATAATTTATGACAGTAGTAAAAGAATTGGGAATGGAACTAATACGAATCAGGCGGAATGTTAGTTTATTCAGATCTACGATTACTGGAATAAAACGAAATATAAACGTTAAGCTAAATTAAATGCTTGTAGATGTATATTCCTTTGGAAGAATATACAGGTTTTTTACTGATGGGAATCGTGATAACTTTCAATATGGTTTACTTTTATAAAGTCTTATATGTTTCTAAAGATGAAGTAAGTAGTCTAAAGTTTCGTATTGTATCGGCTAGCAAAGCAGCCTACAACACTAAAGGTCGCGGGTTTGCATCTTACGGTGAAAAAAATGGGTGTCAAAAATCCTTAGCTATGTCGTCCTTCGCATGGGACGTAAAATGGTGGTCCCGAGTCTCTGCGATATCAGGTACTCGTTAAAGATCCCCCAAAATCAAGGACTCCCACTCCCCGCCTTAGTGGCATAGGTGACGTTAAATGATTCTTATTAATCAAATTAATGCAAACCTTTTTACGATTTTATCCGTTTCCGACGAAATTGGAAAAAAAAATTAAGTCTTCTGGTGTTGTAGTAGTATAAAAAAGTTATATACAAATAAATATTATCATAGATAGGTTTTGGATTTAGTGGGGGCAGGGGGAAGAATTGCTAATTTTTTTCAGTATATGCTTTTGAAAATAAAATTTACCAAGTGGATTTAACCCCTCATTGCTCGCTGCGTGAGAATTTCTCTCACATATTTTGTTTTTTTGGCGGGAAACGGCTCTTGGTGTTTCCGAAAACCTCCACTCCTTACTATATATAGTTCACAGACTCACGGCCATCCCTGAACTCTCCCCGCTCCAATACCAAGCCTTATACCTGCTCCAGCTTCCTTCTACTCCGCTCAATCCGATCGACTGTCAATGATATATTAATTGAGAGTTTTTCTCACGCGCGACTGTCAGCGTTACGTACAACTGAGTGTGCATCAACTTCCAAAATGTTTTCTTAAAGAGGGAAAAATGACTCAATGACTACACTAAAGAATACTTTTCTAGTAGAATTTTCTGTCTACTTTATATTCGAACTTGGAAGTTCTATATAGATTGTATTTCTAATTGAATATTATAATCAATATTCTTAATTAAACTAAATGCTTGTAGTATTAATTTGGCTTTAAGGTTATACTTTTTCTTTATTTATTTAATTTTTTTACTCTTTTTAAAAAATGTTAAACAGTAGTTTTGAATGATTATAGTTGTTTTATCCTCTTAATGAAAAAGTTTTTTCAAGATTTCATAATTTGTACTAATAATTGACCCTTTTGTAAGTACAGCTTTATTGTTAAAATTTAAACTAACGTATGATTAAAATGAAAAAACAAAGTAGTGATTGTTGTGAGAGAAATTCTCACGTGCGCCCATCCATGTTGAAGTTGGTCTTGCGACCAATGCCGGGTTAATAAACTTATACTGCCATCGTTTACAAAATCAAAAGCGTTCGTTGCATTTTTCCTAAACGATACTCCACATCTAACTAGATTTTATGAAAAATGTCACCTAGACCACTTTTATTTTTGCGTACATCTATGTAATAGCAGATAGTTGAAACAAAATGCTATCTTAAGAATTCCTTAAGTGGGGCATGATGTTTTTTCCAAGCCTTCTTGGTTTAAAATTACCAATTTATTTATAAAGAAATAGAAAAATATTTTTAGAGCACCGTAGCCACATTAAAAGGGAGGACGAGGGGCGAGCGTGAAACAGTAAAAAGCGGAGGGAGCGATGAGGGGGTGAAATTGACGCGGACCGCAACAATAGCAGCGGAGCAGGGCGCTGATTGGCCCGCACAATATCGTCATTACCGGCGGGGGAGAGCCTATTGAAGCCTCACATATTAAAAATATCTTGTCTCAGCAGGAGCCATCCACCGCCCGCTGGCTCTGACAACTCCAATCGCAGAGTGTGAAATGTACCCTGTCCGTTCTGCCTGACGGTCTGTCTGTCAGCCGAGTGTCACCGCAGGCGAACAATGTTCAAAAAACACGCTCTGAGGGAATCATCTGCAGTATTGAAAAGTTAATTCAAAATATCTCCGGTATATTGTTTCCCTGTTACCTGTCAGAAACAATTGTTTTGCCCCAGATTAGCTTTTTGAAAATACAGCTATTCTAAATATTTTTAGATCTCTAGTGAAAATCCTGGGACCAGTCGAAGTTTTTTTTTTTTTTACTCCATTTGAAAATCCGCGGAGTTCAACAACGTGTTCACAATCAGCAGATTTGATGGCCTTTTTTACTAAGCCTACAATGGCATGTCAGGCATGGGAAAGGATGGTACCCTGCTGTACTTCTTACCTGGCTTATTATAGTTATTTTGGTTTGTCAAAGAAGGAGATCTGTCGTCGAACGCCTTTTTAGTCTCCTCCTCATATTTATGGACATGTCATTTGTAGCCATACTTCGTATAAGAAGTTTTTCTTTGTCCGTTGGTCGGCTTGGATGATCCGTTGGCATGTTAAAATCAGTTTCATTATATTTTTGACAGAAAAGTATGTTTAAATGCATGCCTAAGGTATCCATAAGTAAGGCTATGTATTCAGTTTTTTTCTAAATTTTTGGTATTAAGGATTTAGAAAAACATTCAAATCCTCTTGCAGACGGTACACTGTCTCGAAGTTATACATTTATAAAATAATAGTTTACTCAGATACGAAGCTTTCTACTTGAAAAATATACTAGGGTTTTCTTTCACCAGAACAAATTGCAAAACAGAAAGTCAGAGAAAAATTTTTGGATGATAAAATAATGCATGCCTTATGTTAATTATTCGTTAATGAAAATGACGCTTTTTATTTATTTATTAATTTTTTTTTCGCAACAAGGACAAAGCGTTGCTGCTTTTATTTCATAACTAATATTATCATAATCTGAAGAGCAAGAAAATATTAGTCAGCACAAATTAACATACATCTTATGCCCGACCCTAATTTTACTGGATTTAAAATGATGCGTACTATTATGATTTACGTAATTGATACGAACTTAGAATACTATTTACCCGGAGTCCAATGGATTGTTAAACCATTTTCAGCTTTCAACAATGAAGTCTCCAATTATGGTCCCAGATTAATTGGACCCTACTACCCTGGCGGTATAAAATCACTGCCGCTCTTCTCCGTTACAAATATAAATAATTCTTACTACAATCTTGGGAAAATTGTGACCAGTAGAAATAATTTTACTGGTGACTAATATCTGCATGTGTATAGACAACAATCCATACAGGACGGGACGGAATGTTGGACGATAGGTTAATAGAATTAGGGGCGACATGGGGTATGACGTCAGCCCCCAAGGGTAAGGCCCCGTGTTTGACAAGAGGATTGCCTCTTTATTGCTTCCACAAATACAGTCACTGTTTGCCCTCATAGCACCAATAACTCACTCGAAGATATTAAATTCAGTAATAGCTTACATCCTTTGCTTAAATGGCAAAATGGAATATTTTATCTAGACTTCGTTGGTAATAGAGAAGCTTTTTTATGGTTGTTACCTTGTATGCTTTAATAATAATATAAATTTATTATTTATTAACAATATAAAATTTATTAATAACCATTTATATTGGTCCTCCGGGCTGGATGAAAATGCAGACAACATTACCCACCACAGTTTAATTACAATCTTTACTCATTTCATTCTTGGAGTACATACTTAATGGAGTTATTAATATTATATTTACTTTTAATCGTTCTCCTTTAATATTGTCTTTGATAAAACTTAGTTTTCTTATATGGCTAGAAGCTATTTGTTTGGACTTTCTCCTCTTAGAGGTCAATACTACCCCTTACCTTAGCTATATACCTATATTTAAACATTTTGGTGAGAGCTGGTTGGTGGGATCGTAGAGGAGAAAATGTTGACAAGGGTAGGATTGACCCCATGGTTAGATCAATGGTAAAAGTGCTGTGCCGGAGATTCAGAAGATCTGGGTTCGATACCAGGCCGTAACCAATCGTTTCTCTTATAAAGAACTATTTGAAAATATTTTATAGAAAAATAATCTTAAAATTACATTCAGTACTTATGTAAGTAGGTTTTACAGCATCTTTTTTTTTCATGATGATGGAAGATATTTGACCGTTGATATTAATGAACAGGAAATGGTTGGGGGTGCGGTAAAAAATAAACTGCATTTGTAAATAAACTATATTTTTATCAAAAATAAGTGATACAAATATGTGTGACTTACATATTTTTTATTCCTGTAGCCGACGTTTCGACCCAATTCTTATGTCGTCATCAGGGCTCTTTGACGGTTCAATGTCGAAAGCCAGAAATCATGGCAAGATGGTTGATTGTACGGGTGGGGATGGACTAGGTTTCGGAAGGAAAATATAATTTGTTGAAAATTAGTTTTTTATTATTTTTAAATATATTGTTATTAGATTGTTTAAATGTTATAAGAAGAGTAAAGTTCGCTAGGGCCGAAAATCACAACCGAGTCTTTTGCATCTTTGCTATTATAATTTTCAACAAATTATAATATTTTCCTTCCGAAACCTAGTCCATCCCCCACCCGTACAATCAACCATCTTGCCATGATTTCTGGCTTTCGACATTCAACCGTCAAAAGGCCCTGATGATGACCTAAAAATTGGGCCGAAACGTCGGCTACAGTAATAAAAAATATGCACATCACACATATTTGTATTACTTGTTTTGACCGTAAACCCAACCATTTCCTCTTCATTCTTTTTTTTTTTTTTTTTTTTTTTTCAGTGACTTGATAGTTATTGAAAATAAGCTGTCAATTTATTTCAAATAATAATTATCTATGAAATATAAGCCAAATAGTATAAAGTTGTCAATGGAAAAAAAATGGTAAAGTGTAAAGCACATATAGCACACTTACATGTTTACCTTTCATTTATGGGCTTCCAACCGGAACATAATGGAATGGGGTCCTCACACCGTTAGCACCAAGCGTGTCCTCAGACCCTCGGACCCCATACAACACATATAGTGGTACAAATGACTGAGGCTATATCCAGCAAATGTAGAAGTATCGCCTAAGCGAGATAACTCCTGTTCCTGTAAAGATGACAAATCCCCGGCTCGCTAAGCCTTATTGCCCAGTCCTTTGTCTTCATATCTGCGCGGTCCTAAACCTCCCATCGTCCTAATTAGATCAACAATTCACAGCTCCTCCCTTGATCCCTAACATGTCTGCTATGTCATCCAGGGAAAATGAACTTAATCATCAAGGATAATCATATCCAAGTAGGATGTAAATTAAAAGATAATTTTGTAATATGTTAAAAAAATAAAACTTTCGTTCAGTTTTCAACTCAGACAATATGCAAGATATTGTTAACAAGTAGAATTACAGCTGTCATAAAAAGAAGAAGAAGATAAAGTTATTTATAAAGAAATCAGAATTAATTCTGTGTACTCGTTGAAAGGAGGGTGAGCCTCCTTCAGCTGAATTATAATTAGGCTAAATAACGACTTCTCTCTCCGAGCTTACAAATCTAAACAGGGACATTACTCCTGCCTCCCTGCCTACAGATTGCATCATTACCCCAAGGATTATTCTTTATCTTAATGTTCTTATTTTCATAAAGCTATTTATCTCAAATTAGAATAATTGTTATAAATTTATATAAAAGAATATAATTATTAAAAAAATATATAAGAATATCAAGAAGTTTTTACGAGGTGACTCGTTTAAATATTTCTTTATGAGGTTTTCGAATAAAAATAAATAAAGATATGAATAGTTTCTTAATTCTTGTAATCAATGCATTCTATAATAGTCTTAAAAAAAAATTATTTTTATTACATTCCATTGAAAATCATGCGTTTTTATATCACTCGCAGGGAATATTACTGGCACCAAAAATACATTGATTTAGTAATCGAGTTCACAGATTGTTTGAAGCTAGTTTTAAATTGTTACCACAAGGTTCAATGCGGTCGCACTAATTTTCTTTTCATTTGTCTCTTTGTTTAACTGAATTCTACTCTATAGATTCTATATCTCTTATGAATGCACTACGTCTAGTATCCTTACTCAATAATATAAAAACTCTAAACGGCATTTTTTTTTTGTCTTTTGTTAGTATTCATCCCAGCGTGCGACATTCGTGAAAAACGATTCTATTCCGTTTCAGCAAAAAACCGCTGTATAAGAAAATAATAATTTTCCGTACTAGTGCCGGAAAATTAAAATTTTATACATAGATGATTTTTTCCGTTATTTTTTTTAAAAATTAATACAAAAATGATATAACTTCATTAATGTTCAGATTTCTTATAAAAATAAGATTTTCAACTATTTATTTAATTTGATATATTTCTACATAAAGATTAAAATGAAATGTAATGTATATAATACATACAGAATGTGTCTTATTAGTACTTTATTTCAAATGCTAAAAAAAAACAAAAAAAAAAACAGAAAAATTAAGATTTTTTTTAGTATTTTAATTTTTTTCCTAAACATATAATTCAGAATTTTAATTTCGGAAGGCGGCTAAAAAGAAGCTAGACAAGAGACCTGCTCTCCTGAAGTATTAAGCCTGGAAAGAACCATTGCTGGGCGCTTCCTTTCTTCATTCCCAAAATGCTTTACATATTAATTATTTGTAGCCGTAATTATTGTAGTTCAGATTTTCGTATAACAAAAAAAATTAAACTTTGTTTTTTCTTTTATACATAAACAGTAAAATGAAAAGTATAGTTCATGACATATACGGATTAGTATATTTACTTATATAAATATTTATATAAGTAAAAGTAACTATATTTCAACCGGAATTCTAAGGCATTTTTTTTTTGTGTATAAAGTTTACCTAGAATGTTCTTACGTAGGTATCACCAGAGTAAGGTATGTCAAACTTAAGCAAAACTAGATCCTCCGTGTATATGACTATGTGTATAACTAGTCCAGCACCAAATGAAAGCACTTTTTTTTCCTTTTGTTCCTTTCGCCAAGATCCGCAAACTCTGAGCAATTCATCAAGTTCCCCCTGGAAGATCGTAATATCATAATATCAGAAATGAAGTAAGATTCCGCTCAGAGGGAAAAAAGCCCGTCAATTATGAATAAATAACTGCCAAGGGTAAGGACTGCGGTTGAAAGCTTATTGAGGTTGAAGATGACTGAGGTAAAAAGAAAAGAAAAATATAAAGGAATGATCCCGGGAAGGGGACTCATCGCCGGATTATTAAATTATTGAAAATAAAAGGGGAAGGGAGGGGAGGGGGTTGGATGAGCCGCAACGTTTTTAAAGCCGCTAAACGTCAAAAGATCGGGACAAGTAAAATAAAAAAAGTTTTGAAAAAAGATTCATTTAATCCTGTTTGGGAGAGGGCACTGAGGATAATGGCGAAGAAGGCTCATGCTAACTCGCTTAAGTGGGGAGTTGGAAATCTTTTAACTCGCCCGGCTATGCTTTTCTGATGCAATTACCTCTGAGGGGTTTTCTTAATTCATTTCTCCGCTCTGTAAATACGGACGCCTGGGGCCGCGCGCCATGTTTTACTCTAGATTGTATAGGATGGATGTGGGATGAAATATTATTAATTAGATGATACCATATCATTAAGAACACGAATGCGCAGTATACCATTATGATTTAGGTGAGAAAACATCATAATTCTCATATCTAGATGACTGTAATGTGGTTTCATTCGTCATCGATCATTGGCGTTTTGTTCTATCACATTTATTCTATCGATGATCGATAGAATAAATGTGGTTGATGCTTATATCGGGTTGATGCCCTCGGCCAAAATCTATATCACCTGTAAAGACACCTAGGTCTTCTAGGAACCTCTCTGTTGTTTTCGGTATTGTTCCTCGAGACCCGAACCAGAGGGTGAATTCTCGTTCACGAAGGCCTCGCCGAATTTCTCTTTTAGGAAAGGGATGTACATAGTTTTTATAATTCTCTTTTATTCCCCTTATATTATTATTAAAATTATGTAATGCTTTTCATCCCTTTTCAAATAAGGAATTTTTATCATAATCTGTTTTATTTATTTTTTATCAATATGAGAAATCGGCACCACTTTTTTTTTATCACTTTATATTTAAGAAAATGCCAAGGATCACTCTAGTCTCTGATCACTAATGCTAGAAATATAACAAGAGAAATACATTCCTCAATCGTTTTAAAATTACTCGGGATGTTCTAGATCAGTGCAGACAAAAAATTATAAGAATTCTTCATCGCTCGTCCAATGCAAGATTTGTCTATATATATTATTGCAGGAATCTTGTAAGAAGTCTTGAGCAAAGATACTATAGAAAAAGTCCCTTAAAAAAAATTTTTTTTTGAATTAGGCCAGTCTTGTGTTGGACCGTTAAAAAGAAATTCGCCTTTGAAATAAATATGAAAAATTAATTAAAAATTCACTACTTTCAATAACATAACAATTTTGAATTATTTAATGTGTATTTTTTTCTATTCAAGTATTCTTTGCTTTTAATCTCGTCGCTTCTCTACTACTGTTTTTTATAGGCTATTTATGTATTTTTTTCTGATATAATCACCTTTCTTAAATTATTTACATTATGACAGGTCCCCAAAGCATCATGATCTGGCATGTAAACGTGTCGATAACACCAATAGAAGACTGATTTGGAGCTGCACAACTCTTCCCCCTGCCAAAATTATCTCTTAATTTCAGCAAGTTGATTTAAGTTAACACAAGCGTGACTATAGAAATGAAGTTTTAAATTAAAAAAATTACATTAAAACTCCATTCCATTCATTTGCACATCACCAAGTTACATTTTATTGCTTGGGACTGCTCCATTCGGCAGTTAAACATCCCAATTAACAAACAAGATATCCTACTGTATGTATCTGTGATAAGATAATTGAAATATAAGGCAACGACATATTATTAATTAGGCCTTTATAGATAAACATATGTAGTTAGTTAATTAATCAAGCAGGGGATATGGAACTAATTTCACGGTCCGACGTGTGTATAATTATATTCCCCTTTATGGCGGAATGCGTGTTCCTGACTAAAGCGATACGGCAACTATTGTGAAAGGCTCGTATCTGAAAACAAAGGCCGAATAATACTAGCAATAATAATACTAGGACGACAAGGGCATGTAGTAGTGAGGTAGGGGCGGGGGGCTGGGTGAGGCTGAGGGTGTTTTTTAGCCTACAGCCCCGGGAGCAGGTTGAGTGATCCCCTAATTACTGAGCTGTCAGCCGCACTTGAACATTAACAAATAGCTAATTAATGTTGTGTTGCGGCCTAGCCGTCCTGTACTCACTAATTACTGCCCTGTCTGTCTGCCTGTCATCTAGTCTCCCAGGTCAGGCTACTCTCCAACTTTAAGGAAGCGAGTGATAAGGAAGAAAAAATAATAAATTTAAACTTGAAAAAAACTAAATTTTTAAATAATTAAAAATTTCTTAAATATTCATTGCAATTCAAGAAGCATCGAACAAAAAAGATATTTTTTATTATACCTCACTACATTTATTTTTACATTTAATTAAAAACGGGAGGGGTGCTAAAATCTAAAAAGTTAATAATAAAATAAAATCTAACATTACAAAAAAATTAAGTTCTTGATATATATAGGTAGAGCAGAAAAGAAAATAGGTATAAATGGTAATCTATGAAGTAACACTTGAAATACTTAATAGAATTTAAAAAAAAATAAGTAGGATAGGAGATTGAAAAAAAAAAGATTCTCTATTTTGATATTAATATCTACGGTTTTAGGAAAGTAAATAATGTATTCGGCGAATATTATAGTATTTACTGAGAATCCCTTACACATAATGGGTAACTTTTGCTGTAGGGAATTGAGAAAGATCATAAAATGTTTTTTTTTTTAAACTTTAACTTTTTATAACTTTAACGAGCAATAAAATATATATAAAGATAGTTAGTTATATTTTTCTAATAAACTGGAACGAACTGTAAACATTTTAAGTTATCCACCTGATTTGCACTTGCCTACAGTATATCAAAACATAAAGACTTTTTACATACGTTTTCATATCACCTTACACGGATATATAACTCGTATACAAGTGCGTGTAATATATAATATGCGTAAACAGTATGATACAATGAAGTACTAAAGCTGTAGTGATTTAAAAATATGCAGAAATTAAGAAAGAAAAAAAAATGACTTTATTATATAATAAACAAATTGTTAATCGTATCTTAAAAATCTGCAGTAGTTATTGAATATAATTAATTACTATAAAGTCCTAACTGATATTTAATGATAAATATAAATATAAAGATAAAGCAAGGTTTTACCCCTTCATGCCTACAATCGACAGCCCTGGAGTCTTTATGTAGGCAAACCCGCATAACCATCAAGTCATTCGGGTTTTATTTAAGGCGCAGTTACAAATCACAAATGTACTCCAATTACAATAATAGAAAATAAACTCTCTGATATGTTTAAATATTATAGTTTAGCAGTTTATTTAATACACAATATTTTTATACATACTTCTTTTACTTTTTAAATATGTGAAGTAAATGTAATTATAAGTTCAGTTCGAAACAGTGCAAGTAACTAAGGATTAACAAATGAATCATCATTTTGTCATTAAAAAAAAAAATCATGTCATAAAAAATCTGCATGCTGGGTGCCTTAAAGAAGTCCTCAATCTCTCTTCCCAGAGATTGGGATTCGTTTCGTTTCGATATATAAAGAAAATTATTTTAATGATATTGTATTTTTCTCAGCTTTTACGTCCCGTTAGCTTCAACTAATATTTTGTGGACTGACCATTTCCTCCCGTTGTAAGACGCCTTCTGGTATGTAAAGCTTACAAAACACTTGAAGTTTATTTCAACCAAGGGACTTCATACCGATAATTTATTTTATAATGAATTTTTTTTTTTTGTGAACATCCTTTAAACATTTTTAAAATGTTTCTAGGTGCTTAAACGCTTGAATTTCTTCCCCACAAAACTAAATATACAACAACTGCAATTTATTTTTAAAAAAATATATATATATAAATGGAAAATACATACGATTTTTATTAAAAAAATTCATGAGCTTATAACAGATTTATTAAGGTATTCAAATTTTAAATTGAATATACTTTATAGTAATGATTTTGAAGAAAGATTTTTCTCACTGGAGGGAATAAGCGGGAAAAAAAGGCAATGAAAGAAGTTATCGCAGACAATTATGAAAAGGTTGCATTAGCAGGGATTCTTTCTTATAACTCTTTCATTAATTTGAAAAGATGCCTTTGAAGTTGGCAGAGCCATTATACGGCTGTAACATAAAGGCAGCCACGGTGGCAGGTAACGTGAGAGGCTAGCCAATAAATATTTGGCACTAACTAGCGCAAGACAGAGGACCCGGTTATTAGGAAAGGGTTCGGACAATTAGGAGATAGTTGATAGCGCTGTACAAAAGGCTCTAAGCTCGCGCTCCTAACGAGTAGCCAGACTAACGACCATAATAACGATGCAAATGTCGGAGCTGGCTACAAATGTATTAGCGGTAAGGAGATTAGAGGCCCCGTAATTGAGCTCCCTCTTAAAACCTCCATTACTGACCCTTATCTCCGTCGCCCGCATCCAGCGTGTGTGCGGGGGGGGGATAGCTATGTGGTATAGGGGGGGGGCAGCTAGGTAGTATAGGGGGCCGGCCTCTCCGCTTATTTATATCAATGCTAGAAGGTTGCTTTAGAAGATTTCGTATGATATTGCAATGGGAACTATATACTTTAGGTGTATGGAATGTTAGGCCAAAAAAAACAAAAAAACTTGTGGAGCAGGAATATATTAATATTCTGTCATATTTTAACAGTTAAGTGGGTTTAAATAATTTTTATTAACACGTTCACGTCGGCGTGTACCACCGGCGGCTCACACTAGAATGCCGCCTTTGCCAAATAATTATAACTTTAACACTTTGACTGCCTAAAAAGAATACCTGAGAGTCACGCTCTCGTCTCGACACAATTTTAATATTTAATTCTCTGAAAAGAAAACAGTTACTCGATTTTAGGTGACATGGCAGCCGAAGAGTTGAGAAAATAGAAATAATTTCTATATAGCTGAAAATTAAAACAATGAACATTTAAAGTAAATTAATTTATTTTTATATTGAGGAGAGTTGGGTAAAGTGGGGTACCGATCTGATCGCGGTGTATTTTGGCGCTACTTATCAACTGAATTGGACATTTGTTTCCTTTGGTTGTGGTGTTAGTTTAGCAAGGGGTTCTATAGTGAAAAGTTGTTCTGTTAGAATACGAGTTAAATATATATTTTGAGTGCATTTTCTTTCATTTTAGTTCTAACTTCAAAATGGTATAACTCAACCACATATTCCTTGATTGCTACGTTGATTATTTCATTGGATTGGTCATTCTTATATGTTTCCGTTTGTTTTAAAGTTTTTATTAATATTTAGTACCGTTTGTTTTAAAATTTTTATTTTCATTAAATATCCTGTCGGCTAAAGTGGGGACGTTAAGGGTTGGGTATAGTGGGGACGTCCCAACTTTAGCCTACCATGACTTATTTAATCTAACTTTTACATTTACTAAATCATTTACCCCATTGTTGTTACGTTGTATGCCTAATATATTTCCCTATTTTATTTTAATAATGTCAGTGCATAGAAATAGAAATACAATAACCGCCTACAAGTCGGATCATGCCATGTCATCCAGTTCCAATAGTAAAACGCACGATTCTCACCATCCATCATTCCATCACATTTTTCCTAGTTTTACATCAAATTCCAAGTTACTTAGTATCGAAGAAAATTCAAAGATGGAAGGCAGTTTTAAATTGTTCAGCTTGAAAACAAAAACTAATCAAAAAAATAATCAACAAGGTTACAAAAAGTATCAACTTGTAACGTCACTGTAACACAAACGTAATAATATGATTCGATATTCGGAGCAAGACTAACTCTCCAGTGCATCGCTCCTTATATTTAGTCTGAATTAGAACGGAATAGAAGGTTCCAGACAAACGTAGAAGGTTCTCGAACAGTCAGGAACATGGTACTAAAGTAAAAAAGGTACTAAAACAGTTTGTTCCAAAAACAACAAAAAAAACTCTTTTCAATTACATGTTTCTTTGTTGTTGTTTTTTGTGTTCTTGTTTCATGTTACAATATTATGAATACCAATCAAGCAATCGTAACTTTATTGTCTGTTTCAACTGGTCACTTTTTTACTTGAAATGTGATTATATCAATAAAAATTGATTTATGTCAACTCTGAAATTAATGTTGTCTTCCTTTCGTTTATTGATTAAATAAACTCCAAAAACATGTAATCCAGTTCGGTAAAACGCAGCTTGTGTACAACCGTTCTTTCCTTATCAAAAGACGGTTGGTTAATTTGAACGAACGTCTACGTTAATAATACATATATTGATTTTAATTTCTTGATTTCTCATCAATATAACACGTAGTTTCTTCTTTTATTTTATCATGAGTAAATGTATCTGGTGTGGTTCAATACAGTCTATTCTGATATTCTGATTCCTTGATATTGAATTTGCGAAAAATATGTCAGGATCGTCAGTTTTAGTAAATGAAATGTTTATATTCTATAAGGTTCAAGTACTAAATAAGTGCTATTCAATTTGGTAAATTGAATAAATCTAGGAAATCTGATCTGACCTACTAAATTACTCCGATTACCGAACTATTGATAATTGGAGAAAAGTTCATGATATTAATTGTCATGATTTTGATACTTTAATTATAAATTTTTAAAATCTATTTTATATTAAGATAATATACCATTGGTTTTCATATATTATCGTGCTTGATTATACCAAAGTAAAATTAAACTAATAAATTATATTGAACCTACTAGTAGATAGATTGAAATAGATAGCTATTTATTCACTTAGTAATCAGAGAAGGAGGAGAAATGTTTGTAAATATTTAAAACGAGGAAGGAAGGGCCGTGGGCGATTACAACTAACAAATGGGTAATCAGCTGTTCCCCCAACTGTTATATATAACTTAATTTCCCCAACGGTTTCCCGATACCGGGTAAAAACACCCCCCTAGGGCTACCCTAACAAATGAGAGGCTAGCCAGCCCTGATTAGGGCCCTTAACTGGCCCTTTTCGATAAATGGTATAATCTACCAACTTCAAAACCAACCCTCTGCCCGCTCCATTTAGTCATTAATTACATCTATTAATATTATACAGTTGAGGGAAAAAAGATTGGATTCCTTACTTTAATGATAATTACACTTAATGGCTGTTCCTGATGTTTTTGTAAAATATATCCAGTTTATTTTTTCATTTCCTTATCATTAGCTCTAGCGAACATCATTCTGTAATGGAAGATCTTTATTTTCGGAATTAGTTTTTTTTTTTTTTTTTAATCTGCTATGAATAAGATATGCATTTCTTTAGCTTATTTGTTTGTTTAAATTAATAAAAGTAAAAGATGGAAATTCTCACGAAAAGTAATCTACTTGAAAGGGGATTAGCTAGAATCATATTAGCTGGCATTGAAATAAGCTTAAAGATGTGGCGTAAAGAAAAAATATAAACCTTTCAGAAGTAATATATAGGATGGGTGAAAAATCATATTTTTTTTATTTTAGGTGGACAAATAGTTGCAGTAGGGTGTTATTTTATAGAATCCAAATTAATTACTTCAACGTCATTGATATTATTAAATCAATGTTTAATAATATGTATACATATATTGATATACAAAAGGATTAATACATATACGAATGACAGACATATCCAAGGTCACCTGTGGTGTAGTGGTTAGCATGGCAACATACAATACTAAAGGTCGCGGATTTGCGCCCCGTGATAGCCCTAGGATTTTTCAAAGGGAGTAAAAAATCCTTAGCTATGCCGTCCCTCGGATAGGACGTAAAATGGAGGTTCCGAGCATGTACGTACTCTTTAAAGATCCCTATTCTAATTATACCTGGATAGGCAAAATTTAGGACTCCTACCATCGTCCGATTAGCCTTAGTAGCATAAAAATGGACGTTAAATAAACAAAATAAATAAATAAATAGATATAAAAATAACTGATTTTTGTCTATAATAAACAGATAGATTAATGAGTTTCATGCTGTTGGTGATATACAAAAAGAAATCGTTCATTTCCGCATATTTATATATATCAACTGTGTCCAATTCATAAATTTTCACAAACATAAATAACGTAGCCTAAATATATTGACCTGTTGTTATCTTTTATTTTTATTTTTTAAAGTTAAAATCTTTATTCATACCAGTCAACAGTAATATTAACAACCGGTGAATTATTTGAAGTAAACAGATAATACACAATGTTCGTATGTATTCGTTGATAGTCGGCATGTAAAGGCAAGGGTGCTTTTGTAATCGTTCTGAAAGTATTTGACTGAAAGATTTGTAATTTCTATAGTTATCTAATATTATAAACAATTTAAGTTTATTGAACGGTATTTAATTTATAATATTGTGTAATACTTATTTCTTAGGTGCAATTGAGCCATTAGACTAGTCTAATGTTTTTTGAAATTAAAACTAAGATATTTTTCAGCTTCATTTTCAATATTGAAAATATCAGTATTTACAATATTGAATACACCATGGGTTAGCATTTCTCCTATCTTAACCGGATGTGGCTGGATAAAATGAATGACATTAATGAATGTCAATTAGTAGTTATCCTGGGACTCTTCCTTCTTCATGACAAGTCATACAAGTTTTCCCTTGTCCCGGAACAAAATTAGGCGAGGACCACTAGGAGGAACTGGGAATGACCCCGGTGGGGCAGTATCCGGGAGGGCTGTGTCCACAGAGGAACAGTTCTTAATTAAACAGCGGGCGACAGAGGTCCGGTTTGTAAAGGTTAAGGGAGAGCTAAGTGTTTGGACGGAAGAAGAGGGCTCTATTTGCCGGCTCGTTAGTGGCTAATAAGGGGTGAGCAAATTAAATAAAGGGGCCTCGCTCTCTCTCTTCCTTACACATAAATCTGTGTCCCGTCTTTTCTTCCCTAGCGGTGCCTTGGGGTTCTCCAGCTGTCCCGACGGGGGTAGGGAGGTTCCGAAGGTAATAGTAGGGGGGTACTTAAGTTTTAGGACTATACAAAACAACAAAAAATGGCAACTCAGAATTCGTTAAATTTCTTTGTTTTAACATAGTTTTTAATGTTACTTTATAATAATTTAAAATTCTAGGAAAAATAAATAATTTATAGTACCAGAGTCCAAAATAATGGTAGAGTAGACTCAGAGATTGAAAAAAGGATTAACAAAGGCAAAAAAAGAAGTGGGAAGGCTTAATCCTTTATTGTGGTGCAGAAATATCACAATAAATGTTTAAAAATATCAACGCTCTGATAGAGAAACCTGGCCGATGAGCATTACCCTAGAAAAATTCCTGACGGTAGAAATGAATGTTTGGGTGGAAATCAACCAGATCTAGTTTTATCTAATCGATAATGTCAGAAACGTCGTCATGAGGGAAACAATGGAAGTCACATAAAGTATTCGAAAGTTGATGAAGCAGAGGGGATAAATGTTGCGTCCGCGTTAGGTTGATGGAAAGAGGTGCAGATAATCATAGATTGGGAGGAAGGAGAAAGAAAAAGGGGAGGAGGACATGCAGACTGGTGGAAAAAAGGTTTATGAGTTAAAAGGTTCAAGCTGTTGGTGATAGACAAAAAGATATTGTTGATTCCTGCATAATACTTACTAGTTTAGTCCAATTCATAAATCACGTAGCCTAAATATCTTCTCCATGTGTCCTGTAGTTTGTCTTGTAGTAGAAAAAGTTAAAGTTATTGAACGGTATTGAATTTACAATACTGAAATTATGATATAGTTTTAGTGGATGGATGAGAAGGATCAACAAATAACTAATGAGGGAGCTGGTAAGTCGTTATTTACGAGGTTTCTGGAAACGAGTCTTCAGAAAGCCTCTCCACGACAATGATACCTCAATAGTAGGCAAGAGTAGACGGAAAAGCAGATCTATAGGCAAAATCAACAAAGACTGTGCTGACGTACATACAAGGTCTGTTGGGCCAACATAAAAAAATCGACGTAATAATATAGTAATTAGTATTGTTGGGACAGATTTGCATTAAGGAGATATCTATAATGCGATGTTAATTATGGTCGCTTTATTTGTTACAACAAAAAAAAGTAGATGCTTAGCAACTTCTTCAGGGGGGGGGGGGGGTTAGAACGGGAATGTTTGTTTTTCCACTAGCAGAGCGCGGTAAAGTATTAGCAGGATAGAGGTGGGATCGGAGATAAGGGAGAATTGATAGCCGATCGACTCCTGTTTACAGAAAGAACCGGCCAATGCCATCAGTGCTTTCTTTATCTAGCTCCGATAAGGACTATATATTAACCGCTATCCCACACTTTGTAAAGTGAATAGCGCTCTACGTCCTTGGAGCAAATGATACTTTTATACCAGTAGTTGTGGTATCTCTTATTTCCTGAGGAAGATGATAACATCAAACAACAAGCACCAAGAAAGTCATTGCAAAACGATTTAAAAGGGCGTAAAATCAACTAGGATCTTGGGAAACAGTAATCACTATCGGTATTCTGTAAATCATCACTGTTAAATAGATAAAGCTGAGAATCGAGAAAAAAAATAATAAACGCTGCTAAATGAAAATCGTTAAATAATCCTATTAAAACCCGCCTCTCTTACTTTGGCGCCTACAAAATAATGAAAATAGAAACTAGCGAAATCAATAAATAACGTAAGAGGCATAAAAATAATTCGTGTACGGTCGTACACCTGTTAACAGCGGAAACCGATAATATTCATATTTCTAAAATTTACATTTTTTGGTTGGTTAAAAGGTCTGTTAAGAATGGAAAGAATCTATTCTCATAATGATTCACTAAAATGAATCGATGACATATTGCTACAACTATAGCGAAATCTCACTCTTTTCTGTTCCTTATGAAATATTTACATTAATTCTCACTTATCGAATGACAGAAACAGCCGTGTAATCTATCGGAGACTAGTAATCAGGATAGGGACGGAACCGTTCATTCACCGACAAAAATTTTCTCTCTGTTTAACATTCAAACAAAAGATATCGAAGGAATATAAAAAACCTGTACCACTACAACCTAGGGTGTAAGGAAGTACTCTTTCTTGGTCAATGGTCGAACAAAGAGGTGATTTGACCGTGATCACCCTCAACCACCAAGTTGTTTCCCTATAATTTTTAAATTAAGAGAACCCACATTTTATAGGCTTGGTTTGCCCCAGGAGGGTCTCTTGGCCACCGAGACGATCTGTGACAGAATATTAAAGATATCCTGCGCCAAGCAAGATTCGAACTAAAGAACTTGGGCACAGCAACTCAATTAGGTACCCTGCTCCCAACAGGAGAATATATCTTAGCCGCATATCACATTTTTACCAACTTAAAGAAGCAATATGATTATATTTACGGACACACACACACATCAAAAAGAGTTTTGCCTCACCCTAAAAACTATCACATCACACCTAATGTTGTGAGGTGTTGGACCAGGTTCCTTACCACTGGGGAGTTGAATACAGACCTCGCAATGGTAGGCCATGCTGTACAACGCGCAATGAAAACCATATTTTACCGTTAGCAGCCAGAAGAGACCCGCTTTCCACCGCTGGGGACCTTCGGCGACAGCTGCAACGGGTCGATAACACCACTTTAAGTGACTGTCCAGAATCGTCTTCATGAGATGAATCTTAGAGGAAGAAGGACCTTGCGAGGAAGAAGAGCTCACGAAAATTGGCTGTTACCTCAGTGGAGAAACTGTCTGTTCTTTGATGAAACTAGCCTTAGTCCCTGGTGTGTGTTCAATAACAGAGTGAGGGTATGCAGGGTTCCAGGCAGGCCTAGTCGGCTTAGGTACCCATCTTAGAGAGTACAGCAACATGGTGGGTCTGTCATGTTTTGGGGAGGAATAATCCACGGTTCCAGAACTGAGCTGCTACCCATTTAGGGTACCATGACAGCGAATATGCACATGGATTACGTGTTAGAAGCTGTAGTGGCACCCGTAGCTCAAATGCACGGTGATAACTTCAACCTAATAGATGATAACGCTCACCCTCATCGCGCCAGGTTAGTGGCGGATTACCTTGCGTTTCATAACTATTTTGCGTAAGTTATGAAACCTTTACGTTGTTCCAGACGAGTCGAATCATTGAATTCCCCCAGTAAATTAGGTAGTACTACTACCACGAGGTTATGGTCGGAACGGTTCAACCTCTGACCAGATATATTCTCTCCGTCAAGAATTAGAGAAAATAATGAATAATAGAGCAGTACCTTATATCAGTTTTTTTTTATCGATTTTAAAAAGGCTTATGATTCCATTGACCGCTGGAATTTGTATAATATTTTTGTCGAGCAGAGGTTGCAAAATAGTGAACTTGTTGTTTTTTAGACTGAGTTAAAGTTTAACGATGTTTCGAGGATCGTTAAATACTAATAATTCAAGGCATTAAGAAGACAGTCCTAACTAAAAAATAGCCGAAGGAATGAGCGATTTGATTCAAAGCCAGATAGCCTCTACATATATTTATAATCTTTATTCTTACATTGATGATCATCTTGTACGCTTGAGAGGAATTCGCAAGAGGATATCTGGCTTTAATTAATGATGATATAGTTAAGCAGGAACACCTATCCATTTTTTACTTCTGATCCTGTTGATACTATTATGCCTGAATGAGAAGAAGACATATAGGGGCTATTGGAGTGATGTTTATAGTAGAGAGATAGCCATTGGGCAGGAGGTATAGAAAAAGTTGACTAGGCAGTAAATAGAGGTGTTGGTGGGGATGCGGGCTGGCGGATCAGATTTAGGGCTCACCAACTTTCCGCTTTGCTGGTCCCTATCTCTTCCGCACACCGACCCTTCGTCCCATTAGTCACCCTTTTTTTAACTCTTTCTCTTCTTTTTCTTGTTTATTTGCCCTTTTTTTTTCTAAACCGCCACTGATATTCTGATTTTTTCTCCCTTTTCGGTTACCTTACATGGTTTATGTTTGCAATGCTAATATCAAGTTCTACAGGTTGCAGTTTTCACACTTTAACGTTGTATTTTTATTTTATTTTTTAGCTTAGACGTACTTACGTACTACGATGTAAATAAATATTTTATTAAATAATAATATGTCTTTAGGAATTAAATATTGTTTCTATTTTAATAAGATGATAGAAACAATGATTTTATTGATTGCCACTTTTATATTTAGCCTTTGTGAAGACCTAAAAATTGAGGGTAAACGTCGGATCAAAATTATGTAATAAATCCATACGTATAAGAGTTTATTTCTTTCTGACCTCTAGCCCAACAATTTCTTTCTGCCTTTAACTAACATTCTATGCTGATATTTTATTCAAAACGAGATTTTGTCAAAAACTAAATTTTAGACAAAACAGAGAACTTCTACGTCGTTTGAAACCTTGAATATATTTCAAATCATAAATTCGGTTTTAGAAAACATCATTCAAGTGTCCAACAATGCCATCGTTTAGTTTATTATATTTCCAATTCTTTAGAGTCCAAAAATATTGTCCTAGTGTTTTTCTTGACATAAGTCAAGCGGTCGATAAAGTTTGGCATGAATGATTAGATTGCTTTCTAAACTTAAAATCTTAATTCCTCCGAGCGATTTTCTAATATTACTCTTATACTTAACTGACAGACATTTTACGATGAAAGTATGAACTGATTACTCAGACTTAAATGTATCAAAGCTATACTTTGTTCAAATAAAACCCTATTCGAGAATTTAATATTCCTCAAATTCATCTGGATGATATTGCAGGTTGGGCCACTATATGGAAAGTAAAAATGAACTAAAAAAGATTGTTCGTTTAATTTTCACACTTAATCTTCGACATTTTTCACAAATATATTTCAATAATATCTGTATTCCGCCATCTGATGAGCTTACGTATTTAGCTATTTAGGTTAGAAAATAAACTCCAAAAATGAAAAACAAATAGAAAAATCATTGCTATATTGGATATCATTGGAATATTTCAAAAAGATGGCTATTTAGCCTAAAAAATATTGCTAAATTATCACCTTATAATATACTTTTTTTAAAGTGGAGTGGACGCAAATATTCTGATCAGAGTACCTACCTAATTAGAAAAACGTTTTTCATTAATTGGTATTTGAGAGACTCAAGGTTTTGGTCTTAGTATTTGGCAATTTCTAAATATTCGTGAAAATGATATTTTTTTTTTTATCCTCTCATTACTTCATTTGATATTTTATTTATCAATTCAGCACCATGGTACGTGACAAACAAAACTTTACTTACAGACATCCATTTACCAACAGTCGACCAGCACATAAAGACACTTTACAAAAGACTTTTTTATTAATTTGAACGAACATGTGAACTGAGAAATCTATCTCAGACAGCAATGGTAATTGAATCAAGCCAGGAAGGGTGTGAAGCTGTAGTGCTTATATCATTCCTGACATATCTTTATTTCCTCTTTCGGCTATCTCATTCGCTCATAGTCTGCACCTTGCTTACAGTTGCTAATAAATAATGAAAGTCTAAAAAAAAAAACTTTATACATTTATAATATAAAAAGCCAGAAGATATTGCTGGGTATACAAAAATATTCCCCCTGCTGGTAATCATCACCGGGTGGATGTTGGGAATGGAAAAGAGAGACCGGCGAACGATGAGATGAAATGGAGCGATAATGAGAGAGATAGGAGAGAAATCCCGCGAGCGGAGTGGGTGTGATTAATGCGGAGATGCCAATCGGGCGAACGGAGCGGGCTAACAAAGAGATAAAAATACCAGGAGAGATAAGGCCGGACCAAACGACACCGCCATTATCAAGTGATTTTCGAAACCGTCGTTTTCCAGCGCTATCGTCCCCTAGATCGGGTATTTATTGCGACTCTAATCGCCGGCCGGACCCCCATCCCCCCATTTACCTATCTCTCTTCCTAATGGGGACCTGTATCTTATTCAAACGGTCATGTTTTTTTAACCGGAATATACGGAATTGTCGTTTGGTTCCACCAAACCGTGTGGAAAGTTAATGGAAATGTAAAAAAATTGCATAGAACTAGTATAGTGATCAGAGGTTCAAGATACAAACCAAATTAGACCTACAAATGACTGCACTGTTATAGATCTAGCAAAGAAGCTGCATAAAAATAATTTTGTTTAAAAATGAATCAATTTTTTATAGAATCTTTGAATTTCAAAAACCCCGCCAATCGTCGTCCACTGCCATCTTTATCAGCCTTTATCTGTAGGCGGGTTTTTTCGAAATTGAAATATTGTATAAACTAGAGTTAGGAGAGTATCCCCAATTCGTGTCTCTTATTCGAGGTGTTAAACCTAATGAACCCCATGGTGTTTAATTATCGAACTAGCGGGAACAAAACTGAACTCACTCGACATTTTTGTTTTGCTAAAAAGTAAGAAAGAAAATCAGTAATTTATTACATTATGATAAACTTTTTGAAAAGTTTTTTATTTATTTTTCTTTTGCAAAGCTTTACAATCACATTATATACATTATGCCTTAGTGAAAATAGACGATTCATATATTTTAGTTCATATAACTTTTCAAATTTTTTTTCTTACTTCCAGGCTAATAAATGTATTTGTATATAATCATTCCACCTTGCTAAAGGGCTACTAATAAAATTGTAAACATTAGCGATAACTTCAGATAACGTTTACATCCCGTGCGAATGATTTAAAAAAAAACCAAGGAGTTCTTGTCGTAACTTCTTCAAAAAGAAGCACCACTCAAGTTAAAACTTCTGTTTTGTAATTCTCTTTAACAAGATGCTAGGATCAAAATCATTTTCGCTAGGTTCATTTTTTGCAATGGTCTGAACAAGATGCACATTTTGTTATTTTAGAAATTTTATATTTTTGTATATTAAACTTTATTAAATTGTTAATAATGTAACTTGACTAATTAAATTAAAAATTATGGCTCTTCACCTCTTCAGTGAGTCTCGTAGTGTATAGAAAATATAATAAATATCAATCCCACACTAGATTAAAAAAATTATGTAACCTAAATTGAAAACGTGACAGATATAATATTCAACGGAAGGCAGTAATATGATTAGGATGATACAGTAATTTAAGAAACACTGAAGACGGCCCTGGAGGTCGAAACATTTGTAATCTACAAAATATAATAAACAGTAGTAGGGACGAAGATCCAAATAACTTTCCTTTATAATTTCAAAGTCTCTAACCCCTATTTTAAATAAATTAATAATATTCAACTTAAAGGTTTACATATGAGTGACGTGTAATTAGCGATCAACTGTTTTTAAAGAGCTGATTTATTTGATGCTATATGTACTCATACCTAAATCTAGGAAAATAAGTAAAATATAAAATTTTTTTTATTTAAATTGTTAAATTTTTGTCCACCAAAATCGGTTAAACTGTGCGTCTTGACAATTATTATCGCTTTCTCCCTCTATTCAGCTAATTACACTAAATCTGACAGAGAGTGAGAGAGAGAGAGAGAGAGTGAGACACTCGGACAGAGAAGGGAGACTTGGAGGGCGGATAAAGATTAATGTCCGAGGATGCTGGCTGCCCAGTATGAAATATTTCCTTCTCTCTATTCTCTCTTTCTCTCTCGGCCTCCTCATGGAAAATTCACAACCGGAACCCAAACACTTCAACAACAAACTATACCCATCTTTATGAATAAACAACAAGATTTTTTTTTTTTTTTTACCTTGTTCCGGATCCTATCGGCCTAACGTACATCTAATATCTTTCCCTCGATCATCCGGGTGTTCATGTTTCCATAATACGCTGCGGCCTCCTCTGGAATGGGATCAGCCACAACGGACCATTACCGGAATACGAACTGAACGGATAAAGCAAGTGCTCTTATCTGTGTTTCCAATAATTTTCTGTACCTAACTATTTATTTTATACCTATAATTATTTATTTTATATTCACTTACCAATATATGAGATATACATAGTAAGGGTTATTCGATTGTACAGTAACGGAATACGATAGCGATCGTAACAATTTCGACTTCCGGTCTTCAACGGAAATACACCTTGTGAGGTTCCCTAAGTTCAAATGACAGTGACCCGCGAAAAGTGTTTTTGTTAAGAGCTAACTCGGTTAATAGCTAACAGAAATTTGAGGTAGGCATATGCCCGTTATGTGACAGCAAAAATTATTGTTATTAATGTAATAAAACATATAGCCCTTAATATATATAATTATACCCACAATTATCAATCTAGAATATAGAATAGCCCTTCATATATTAATGCATAATTCATAGCATAGCATCATAGCTATCTTAAAATTATAATATAGCACAATCTAACAGAATAGAATAGATTATATTGTGTAAAGCAATGCATGCTTGTTACATTTCCTTGAAGTTGGCCGGTAAGGCGTTACAACAAACAATATTTATGATAACATAACATTATATGAATCAATGTAACACAGGCATTAAGATATCATTTCACTTTAAATAAATATTTACAACAGATAAATATTCAGAAATATAAAACTTATAACTATATATAAATATACACACATACGATAGAATAAATAATAAAGGAAAGTAATTTGGATCTTCGTCTCTACTACTGTTTATTATATTTTGTACATTACAAACGTTTCGACCTCCAGGGCTGTCTTCAGTGTTTCTTAAATTACTGCATCGTCCTAATCATATTCTTTATTCCTAATATGATTAGGATGATGCAGTAATTTAAGAAACACTGAAGACGGCCCTGGAGGTCGAAACGTTTGTAATGTACAAAATATAATAAACATTAGTAGAGACGAAGATCCAAATTACTTTCCTTTATAATTTCAAAGTCTCTAACCCCTATTTTAAATAAGTTAGAATAAATAATATTCAAATAATAAATATAAATACATAGATTTACTTGATTCATAAAAAAAGTTTTTTTTTTCTTCTCAATATTATCGTTTGAATTTAACGTTAAAAAATGAGGCATCATTAAGAAGTATCGAGCCGGCTAAACTGTGGTAGATTGCAGATTATTGAAAACAGATGTGAGGAACAGGAGTACATGTCTGATTTTATTTTTACTCTTGTAATTTAAGATGTTTTTCCAATGAAGATGGTTCATCATTTACATTTATATACACCTTTAGGAAATGTTCCCTGTATAGATTACAAAAAGAGCAGCGCAAGAGGAAATGCTTTAGGGTGTCTTCGATAGGTTTCTGGCAGAATTTACAAGGGTCACTAGGCTTGAAGACTAGGCGCTTATTTTGTAAAGGAATCTGCAGGTGTTAGTAGTAATAAAACATACAGCCATGCTTATCAATCTATAATATTGAATAGCCCTTTATATATTATTGCATAATTCTTATAGCTATCTTAAAATTATAATATAGCACAATTTAACAGTTGTAATGCAATGTAAAAATGTTGAGTAGCTAGTTACTCTTTGAACGCAAACCGCAACCCTTTGGAGAGAAGGCGAGCGGAGATATAGATCTGTGACAGAGGAAACGGACCCCAGCCCGGAGGGGTGCCTACTACCCCCGCCCACTAACCGCATTAATAACCGAGCTTTGTTATGCGTCATAGCCGCTCTTACGCTCGAAAACCTTTTATATTTAGTTACTATTGTTAGCCACTCTCTCTTCCGCGATATGAGTTTCCTCGGAGCTAACTGCTTGGAAATCTCCTTCTGTCCCTCTGGCAAACATATCCACAGACCCTGCGTCTTCATTTGTACTTAACGAGTTACTGTTCAGCGGCTTGGGACTGTGGGTCAGTCCCTTTGATCTAGTCCATCTTTATCCAAGGGTTGTTTATCTTTACTGATCATTATTAGGGTTCTTATTACAATTACTAGGATACCAAGGTCCAAGCTTCATGATCATAAATGGTCTTTGAAATAAGGAAAGAATATCTGCCAAAATAAAGTGAAAAGTTAAACGAAAGTAGAATAGATCCGTTATTTCTAAAACAAAACCATTGGGAAGGCATTTGTAGATGATAGAATGGAGAAAGAAGAGGAATTGAGTATTTTTTAACAATAATAACAGATAAAAGCACATACTAACCAGCATGAGATTTGCTTAGTGGTGGACAACGTGACTCATTATTACTGTGATGTGGAATAAAAACAGATGATTTAATTATTTAAAAATCTGGTACGATGCGCGCAACACACTACTTTCACTTACGAACTGGCATAATTAGAAATCGACGGGTTTCGATAATATGTAAACGCCACACTTTTCCACATTTGTATATCTCCATAAGTTATAATGTATCAGTAATGCAAAACTTGAGAATTCTCAGTACTTTTCGGTTCATTATTGCTTATTTCTTTTTTTAAGGGACCAAATTTCATCAACAGTTCAGTTTTTTTTACTGCATCGTTAGTTTTTAAAGCGGTTTGCTTTCTGTAAATATATGGTGAAGATAGGATAGGATAGGAAGATAGGAGGTATATTTACGATTTAGTAAAGTTTGTCTCTTATGCGTATCTGGAAATCGAGAACGATTAGTGTTCAGTCTTAAATTGTTTTGAACTTAAAAACCGAGGTTTCCCGCCATCCAGTGCCTCCCAAACTTATTTGTTTAGCGTAAGCTCAAGCAAGAAGGCTATGAAACAGCTGTCGGATATCAACCGCCACGTGAGTACTCTTTCACTTTCTTCTGAATAATCCAGGAGCCTATCTTCAAGTTGTTTTGTTCGCCGGTGAATTGTTCACTGATATCAGAGTGTAGTTCGCCAATGAGGTCTCATTAGGGAAGCTGCTTGTTTTGTTCGCCTATACTTAAAGACAATTGAATCAAACTATCATTCATATTTCATTGTGGTGGCCATCCACTTTTTCTTTGTTTGTCATTCTCTACGTTACTCTTTTTAAATGTTATCGAAAAGGCCTTTTAGTTGTAAATTTTTGTTTATTAAATAGATATTATATATATATTCACTGATCACATGTTTCTTATTGACTTTCATTAATTTACATATGTCATTTTATTTTCTTTATTCAAGTTATAGATATATAAGTATTGTTCTTTATTTCTATTTATTTTCTTAACCATTTTCAACTAAAAAATTCTAATGTTCTGTTTCTTTTATTCTATAATAAATGTGTGTTTCATGTAAGTTTATCAGCAGTCGTTTGTATTTAACTTCACCCTATTCTTATTTCAATGCTTAAACAATTAGTGATCCTCTAAAATCACTTTATATTGTCTTCAGAAATTTATTATGGAACTAAAGTTTCTAAACTAAAATATGATTAATTAAAAATTATCTTTTACCATATTTTTTTCACCTTAAATGCTTTAAATAATTTTAGCATCACGGATTTACTTTCTAGCGTAAAATAATTTTTTTATTATTAAATATAAGTTAAATACGGGATATGAAATTTTGGCTGTCACATATATATCCAAACTCTACTTGGAGATATGCAGGAGAACTTTGGTGTTCAGCAAAACATGTACACATAAAAAAATAAACAAAAACAACACAATCAAAAATACTTTTAAAGATATAAACGCACTATGGTACATCTCTAATACACTATTCACTAAGGAATGGACATTCCAACAGTAAATTAAAAAAATCACGACTAATTAAAAGCAGCAAAATGAAAATATTCAAATATCTATTTGCTTCATGAGGATTATGGAAGTTGTAAATTTAAAAATATAACTAAAAAATATATATAATTATATTTCAACAAAATGTTTAAAAAAATACTGCTGTGCTACATCTGTTCACTATCCTCGTCTTAAAGTCATTAGGCACGTCTTAAGAAGGAAGCTGGAGTTTAAAGTTGAAATTAATTATACGGCCCTAACTACAGCCTAAGTTAATTTGCATTACCGGAATTTGTAAGGTGTTGTTGGCTGTTTAAGTATGCAAGCTAATATCTAAAGAGAAATTCACTTCAAATGTTACCGTGATAGCAATAAAGTAAAGTAATAAATTATGAATGTTCATTAAATAATTAATAAGTATTAATAAGGGTATGATAAGTAAATATTAGTATATGTATACATACTGTCAATATCAATATATCTCGTTTTCAGAATAAAACAATCATCTTGATTGTTGGAGTTGAATTAGATTTCTGTCTATAGATTACCTAAATATCTTAATAAGTCACGCAAGACTTCGATCACGAATTTATGCGACTTAATTCTCAAATACAGCTTTTTCAGGCAGATAAATACACAATTATAGTGTTATATGAGCCTTTCTGTTGGCAGAATCACTAACTCAAACTTTTTAATTTTGTAGAAAAGCGCTTTAAACATTACTTCTCTTTCGAAAATTCTTACTGTTACTTTAAATACTTACTGTTTAATTTAAAACTAACAAAACCAAAAAATAATTTGAAATTACAAATCAAATTATGAGTGTCCTTCTAATATATTTAGTTGTATTAATATCACGAAATTAATTTAATTTTACTCCATTAGTTCAGTTGACTAGTTGACAATTAGTACTGACCATTAACTGCGTAATGACTACCTGACACTGCCTCATTAGAGATAAGAATCATATATCGAGATAGTTTAGGTCAACAGTGGCTCAAGCCGATCCATTATCAATCTGTAACAGTAGACATGACATCGCCTCTCTGTCCAATTAGTATCAGATTGGCCAAAGAATGCTATGCAATCTATCTTGGGTTTCGATTATATAGTTGCGTATAATCTCTCTTCCATACCGAAACATATAAATTTTGTCAAAGAAAATAATTAAATATTTTATCTTGTGATTTTGTTTCAAGAAAAAAATTCAATAAACAATATGGTGACATATATTTATTAAACGGAATAAATACAAAGATAATTTAAAATAAAATAAAGTAAGATATGTGGAACCTTTATTTACTACTTTTTACTTTCACTTACCTATATATGAAATATATAGTAAGTGGAAGTATTGCGATCGTGAAAAATTTCGACTTCCGGTTTTCAACGGAAATACACGTTTTGGGGTCCCCTGAGTCAAATTAACCAAGTCCCGCGAAATGGTCTGTGTGTGTGTGTGTCTGTGTGTGTGTGTGTGTGTGTATGTGAACAGACTAGCTCAAAAACTATGAACCGTGCGAACCTGAAATTGGGTATTTAGTGTATGTATACGCCCGCGATGTGACAGCCAAAATTTCGTCAAAATTGCTCAAAGGGAGGGGGAACTTTATTTAATAACTTTTTAAGTTTTTTTCGATTTTATCAAAAACGGCTCTAACGATTTTGATTAAACTGAGTATTTCATCTACTTATATGCCCGAGATATGACTGTAAAAATTTCATCAAAATTGATTAACCGGAGGGGGGACTTTACTTAATAAATTTTGTATCATTTTCACGTGTTTTATTTATTTACTCAAAAACGGTTTTAACGATTTTGATCAAACTGGGTATTTGATGTATGTATATGCCAATGATGCGATAGCCAACATTACATAAAAATTGATCAACCGGAAAGGGGACTTTACTTAATAAATTTTGTATCATTTTCACGTGTTTTATTTATTTACTCAAAAACGGTTTTAACGATTTTGATCAAACTGGGTATTTGATGTATGTATATGCCAATGATGCGATAGCCAACATTACATAAAAATTGATCAACCGGAAGGGGGACTTTACTTAATAAATTTTGTATCATTTTCACGTGTTTTTTTTATTTACTCAAAAAAGGCTTTAACGATTTTTATCAAATTCGTTATGTCTAATGAAAATTAGGTGTGCTTTAATATCACGTAAGCTTTATCATTATTAGAATGTTCTGAGGGGGCTTTTTTTGGGGGGGTTTGGGGCCTTTTTTGTTTGTTTGTTTCCTATAAAGTACCTTTGTTTTTGTTTATATGGAGAAAATAACTGTCTCAGATTACGCCTAAAAATAAAAAATGGCTAAATATGAAATATGATAAAAATAAAGAAAACATATAGAGGAGAAATAAAAAAATATTCGGTCAACTCATAAAACTCGTTGAGCCCACGCATGCGGAGTACGCCTTTAATGACAGACCATTGTTCATAATTAAAGCAGTTCTGTTCACTTGAGAAGTGGCAATTAACAAAACGCATTAATTTCTAATCTAAGTAACTCGGTAAGTGAAAGTTGTGTGTTGCGAGCACGCACCAGATTTTTTATTTGTTAGTTTCGTAGAGAGACACTGAACACATTCTTGCGAGTAAAAAGCCAGCCACAAGTATTTTTTTCTTTTTTAACATCGAATTAAATTTAAATTTAAATCTCAATTTGTATCTTAAACAGCTCGTCAAAAAGGTAATTTTGAACCCTGCTGTGATTCAACTAATTAATAATACAATAATTTTTCGTATTTAAGTTGTTTATCTTTTCGGTAAGCTCTATATCTTCTATAATAGATGATCAAGTTCAAAATGATTAGGCATCATTTTGAAGATCAATTTTCTATATATTACCCGCAATAAAAATCTTGATAACAAGTTACGTAAGTATAATAAAAAATGAGCATAAATAAAATCCTATACAAGTGTGTATAGCAGTGGGTAACACGAAAGATTTCTTGTGAATAATTGAGGAATATAACCCAGAAACAGGTGCACTTTTGAAATCCAAATGTTTCATCATCTCTTAAGAAGGAAAAAAAAATCGAAAGGAGCGATCGAGATCAGCACACAAAGATATAACTCTTCGAAGGATCCCATGTATAAAAAAAATTAAACCGAAGTTAACTCGCCCCTAATCCCACTGGGAACACTTCAGTTTTCGTACTTTGAAGGATACCATATTACAGGGGGATGAAATCGGAAAGAGTAGAAAAAAAACATACTTCTCCAATGATCGTAAACCATGCATTAGTAAATTTCGATCATACTTCGAAGGATACATGCACACTATTATCGATTAAAGTTGGAAATCCAAAAACAGAGAGCTAGGTTCTGTTTGTAACATAGAGTGTGTTCATGAGATCTCGAAAAGGTTCCATATTATAAAAAAAAGAAAAGAAAAAGTAGAATTTTTTATAACATACAAACTTTTTTACAACATGCAGAGATATATGTAGGAGATTTGCTCTAAGGCTGATCTAATGAGGTTGTGTATGGACGGTGTTCAATCTATAAAGACGTGTAGTCTGCGTTTTTGGGTGTCGGTATGGAACACTCTAGTTTGCAGAGCCTTTTTTTTTTATTATTATTTTATATCCGTTATTCTTCATGATAGACGTTGAGGTAAGGTGCAGAAAAGGAACCCTATTCCATAGATTGGCTTCGGGTTATTGCCCCAGGACAAAGGAGATATGATAATCTATACAGAGCTAAGCCAGAGCAGAGAGAAGGCGGGCACAAAGCGACATCCTTCCTGGCGAAGACATAAAGGACCTTATCGCTGTTCCGCTACATCGCTCCCCCCACCTAACACCTCCATCACAATCTACACCTCTTAATCTACCCACCATCCTCTCCTCCCATCTTCCTATCCACCTCTCTTCTTCTCCTCTCTTAATTGAATCTAATTTAGCCCCTTTACGCTCTAAGCCTGTTTTCCGCTTTTTAAAGAAACATTTTAATTCTCTAATGATACCTTTACCAGATAAACGACAGTCAAACAGAACAGAATGTTCATTAAGGGTTATGTATTTTTTTTTTCCTCTTCGGCTAAAAAAACCTATTGTAGAATAATTACCATTTAATTTTAATTATACCTTATTTAAGGAGGGTGAGTGTTTTTGAAAATAAGGTGTTGGGTAGAATATTTGGACGAGTCAACCGGAGAATTTCGACTGAACTGAATACTATATCCGCAAATAATGTATAATAGAGGTGATTGCACAGCGGGGAATAAAATAGGCATTTACAATTTCGAAACTCGGTTGTGAGCAATTCCCTACAAGATTAATAAGCACGGGGCCGACTGGGAAACGTCCAAGGGCTAGGCCAAGACGGAGGTGGGAGGATTGCGTGAAGGAAAATTTGTCAATGATGGGTCTGGTTGGCGGTCGTGGATGGAGTTGTGCAGGGAGCGAGTCGTGGTGTGGGCATCGAACCTTCGGGTTCGTTACGCCTTCATTGTTATTATTATTACTTAAGGAGAATTGAACTACTTATTGTATTAATGCCAGTTGTGAAATCTTGGGTTTTTATTGAAATTTATCTTGGATGAAAAGAGAAAAATGAAAACAACTTTTATTCTAAATTCTATCTCCCTTCCTAATTAACTCAAAGTAAAATTCATTTCCATGAGAGCCAATTTAGTCTACTGTTTTAAGAAGTACTCTCCAGGAAACACTAGGAACATTGGGTAGGCTGTTTTCTAAATTTTAATGCATATTTGAAAATTAGTTATTTAAAGCTTGGAGCAACAGTTTCTAATAGCTTTATTTTGTATCTTTTAGATCTTTAAAAATGTACTTTTAAATATCTTGCATAAATTGCAGCAACATAATTGCATCAATTTTTATTTTGAAATACCGTAACAGCTGACAGGTGAATCATTAACATCTTTTATCATTATCTAATAATTTTGATTATTTGTTTACAAGACACAATTAAAAAAAAAAAAAAGTCTTAAGGAGTTTCTGCTTCTAAGTTAAGCAGGTATAATTTGTGTAATTAAAATGGGCCGAAAATACCACTTCAGAAGTTTTAGTGTTTTTTTTCAGTCTTGTGCAAAATTTTGTAGTTGACCTAGTAACCATTGAATAAGTGAACTACATGATTCCCATTCCAAGTTTTATCAAAAATACTTGACGGTGAAAACTGGTCTATTTACCCAATTGAATTCGCCACTTGTAATATGCATAAATAAGCAGAAAGTCCATAAGATTTTTATTTTTATTTTTTTTTTTTCAAGTTCGTAACGTCTTGTTTTTCAAAAATGAGACTTATTAGGTAATAGCCAAAAGACACTGATTATTTACCTCTTCAATGCAAATCTTCACGATTATAATACTTCCAAATAAAAATGGATCTACTTAATTATAGCAAGACCGACATATTGCTAAAAATAACAAACTTTTTGTCTCACACTTCGTTACAAAAACTTACACAAAAAGATATTCTTGCTGATAAATATAGAAAAATAACATAAAAAAAAAAAAATTGTTGGTCGGTTTAGTCATGCTCAATCCTCCTGCTTCGACTACTAAGAGCACCAAATTTATAGAGGTTGAGTGTGCTACGGAATGTTCATTCGATTACAGGATATGTCCAAGGCTACAGCTATAGTATAAAATAACATAATTATCGAAATAACAGCAGCATTTGAATTCGAGAGTTTTGAAGTGTGGTCTTCAATGCCTTTATGAACGAGCTACTCAAAAAATCAAAACAAAAAAAAAATAATAAATAAATATATTTTATATTTATTTATAACAAAATGGGATCTTCATCCACTTGGCTCATTTTAGCCCCCACATTAGCAAAAGTATGAAAAGGTTTATAAATAAATAAACCATATTTACTTGTTTCTTTGTAAAGAGGCAGTAAAATGATTTGTACAAGAGGAGTTACAGATGCTTTTCAAGGCAGTATCTCAAGGCCCATTTCCAACTCGAAAACACGAGCTGTAAAGCCGGTATGTAATATACACAAACCCCTCTCAACCGTAGGGGCAGTCCCAGTCAACTAATCTGAGACCGGGGGCGAGCAATAAAGAACCGCCCCGCTCCTGAGTGGAATATCGATTATCCGGCACACCTGTTGTCCGCCCCTATCTCTTCTCGCTAATCCAATAGCCATCATTTATTTTTATTATGGCCGTACAGTCATTGAACAAGCACATACACCACTGTCCTCCACCGCATATTTAATTTTTAAACAACTGGGAAGGGCTGTGCGGGAGTATCACGAATTGTTAACGACGCCATTAACGATCGTTTCGATTAGCGTTTCTCATCACTGCTTTGCCTGATTTTAATTCCGGCATCATTAAGCATCAGTGGGTGTTAAGTGAGATAAAATATACTCGAGTGATGAATGTACAACACGTGGATATTTTTTTTTTTAATGAAATAAACGCAAGTTGTTTAAGTAAATAATTATGAAGAGAGTTATGGTTGTTTTTATTGATTATTTAATTTCAATTTATGCCATAAGAGCTAATCAGAAGATGCTACAGTGGGAGTCATAAATTTAGTCTATCCTGATATAATTAGGATAGGGATCTTTAAAGAGTATCTGACAAGTGAGATAAAGTTACATTAATTTAAATGGAAAGATGTTAAAACAATTTTGGGCATATCCTTATTTAAATCACTATCATAAATTATTAGAAAAGGATAAGGTAACATGCTTAATTTATCACTTCTCAAAAAAAACAAAAAAAATCTGGAATAAGACATTAGCCCAATCTTCCTTTACATTGGGCATGTATATTCAACACCAGCTCTATTGAAATATAAAAAAAAATTAGGAGAGCCAATAATTTTTTCATTGCCGATCACCGTTGGAACTAACGTCCATAATAATTTCAAGGTTCACTACTCCATCGAGGTTCATTACGTTTTGGGGAATTTAAATTCCAATTCTTGATGATGCTGGTTTGAAGTAAAATGCATGATTAACCGTTATTTTCAATGCAGTACTATAAAAAATATTATTGGAAAATAATCAAAAATAAATTTGTAATTTGAAAAAATAATCCATTTTATTTTTTCTGTGCAATATTAAGATTAAAGTCGAACGTAGGATAAAATATAAAATAAAAGTTTTATTCAATATCATTTTAAAAGAAAAATATAAGTTCAAAGACCAGTTTTAAACTAAACCAAATTCATAAAATAAACCATAAAATACAGGAAAAAAAAATAAACACCGGTCCGATCGCTAACCGGTTACTTTAAACCTGCATGGATGGAACTGGTTTTGCAAAAAACTCACGATATTGAACTCAACTTTCACAGAGAAGGAGGAGATTCTGACCATTGATGTATTGTAGTATAAATAGTGTTTTGTAAAATATGGAGAAAGTATTAAAAATGATTTTGAAGTAACTCGCCTCACACAGTATTACAAATAAGTTATGGAGATAATTAACAGTACTCGCAGTATATAAAAGAGAACTATTACTGGATAAAAAAGAAAAAAAATGTATAAATTGCTCGTCCAATGCTAGAGTGGTCATTTTAAGTGCGAAATGCCTTTTTTTCTACGTATAACAAAGAATATTAAACCTCGGATAACTAATAATAGTATCAAAGACAATTGAGAGAGAGAGGTATTTGATATTAATCTACAATTTTTCTCCTTTTTTTATAGTTGGGAATCAAATAAACTCATTCAAAGTGGCAACGTTTATTAAAGTTAAATAAATTATAATATCATTGAATACTTAAATTTTGTATATATATTAATTGCGAGTTTTCTGAATTATAGTGATATTTTTAAATTTAATACCTTTGAAACCATGTTGCGTTTATGATTTTTAAAACAATAACCCCAATCACAAGAGAGGAAAAAAATCCATTCATATTCGAATAGTTCATGTATTGAGCCAATGCCCTGAACAGTCCGCACGTAGTATAGTACACGCAATAACTCACATAAATCACTAGCGATGAAAAAAGAACCTGCTTGGCGTCCAAGCCCAAGAGTGTGTAGAGAAACTGAAGAATAAATCTCGCAACGATCAGTATTGCGTTGAAGATGACTATGAGCAGTTGGATCATGTTGAATTTTCTGCAACTCTTTGAAGCTGTGAGGTACCGTTTGGATAGATAGGAGATAATGCGGGGTTATCTTAAGTGGCTCGATAAACATTTGATATGGTTTCTTTAACTGCTTCTTCAATCAAATTCTATTTCCAACTATTTTTAATTTAATAACCTCTTAATTTACTTTCGGTATCAGAATATTTATATTAATAAAATTTCATTGTCTATTTTTTAAATTTTTAATCATGATTACGACAAAAAATACTAAAATTATTTTACATGTTTATTTATTGTCACGTGGACAATTACTCATGAAAAGCGAAGCGGGTCATTGAACTTAGGAACCCTGAGAAAGAGGGGAACTTCTAGAAGAGGCAGCCCTAGGCAAGAGAGGGAATTCGAGTCGGAGCCAGGAGTCGAGTCTGAGCACCAAGGACAATCAGGCCCAGTCAGATTGAGACACAGTCAGAGTCCGTGGACAGAACTGAGGAGCATACTTTTAGCCTAGTGGGTGTTGGAGTCTAGGCCTAGAGGCAGTCTGAGATTGGCCGTTAAAACAGAGTAGAATCGACTAAGTCTGATATATATGTTATAACACCCACCCCTTTGGTTGTTGGAACCTGGAAGAATGTAAATTGTACAAATATAAAAGTATATGTGTACAACATTACTTACATTCAATGAAAATCAAATGGCTATTTCTATTTCGAATAATATGAAAATGTTACTCATAGATAGGCGCTAACGCAGGTAAAGGCTGCCCCTATTCGCGGCATTGATTGGTAGGGTATTGTAGGAGAGGAGCGATATAAGGGCGCAGCGGTGCGGGGGAGCGGAAGGGACGGCGATAAAACGGGCGGCACAAAGGAGTGACGCTGATGATCCTCCAGCTCATGTTAATTAGCCCTGTCACTCCGGCCCACTTAGCCCACAATGCTCGCGTCACTGTCGAGGGTCTTTGGTCATCCGCGGCTGACCGCAACAGATCGTCGATAATAGGCTTCATTATTGATTAGCGTCATGATTGATATCATCGATATCATAGCATAAAAATATCATGCCAAAAAAAATAAAAAAATAAGTAATAAAGTGGCTCAGTGCTTTTTGAAGCAGCTAGTAGAGTGCCTGGTTTTTTAGGAAGGGGTTCCTTCCCCTTCCTAACAATAACAAAATAAAAATAACAAGAAAAAAATGTTGAAAATACCACATGCATAACACTGTTCCTTGCGATCCTGCCTTACTCTTCCGAAGAGTCAGTCCTCACTTAAAATTACAGTAGTCGAATGAGAGCACCTACTTCTCTACTATCTGCAACATCAAGTAGGTTCCTACAGTGGAAATAATTTTCAGATCGACAGTATAGCGAAAAAGGCGAAAGACTCCATCTCTCCTAGAAAGACTGTTCGGGAAAAGATTTAGGTATCCTCAGGAAAGTGTGCATAATGCTACCTGAGGATAAACAAATATGGTATTAAAAAGGACCATTGAGTAAGATGATTTAGAAAGAATAAATTATTTTGAAATCTAAAGAATACGAAATCCAGAGACAAAAGGTATGTAATTACCGACCATTTGTTCCTGTTTTTTTATGTTTTTTCTTCGGCAGGCGCTATAGAATCTAGTGAGATATTCGGCAGAGTGGTCATCATACCTACATAACGGTTGCGGGAGCTCAGAGAACCTTGAGATAGAAGCCAAAACCTTACAATCCATGGTTGTTGCAATCCATGGTCTCCGTGCTGCATTGGCGGGCCAAACAAGTCCCATTGGGGAATGTGGGTGTCTTTCACAGATGGTGTCAGCTACTTCAGGAACACGAACGGTGACAGAATGGTTAAGTTCCATTGATTTTGATTCTGATGATGTAGTAGCTCAGAGCTGGCAAGCATCGATGACCTATATTTGTTTCCCCGAAGCTGACCGTCCATGGACCAAACCTCCTGGCAGCAACTAACAACTTCGAAAATATAATTCTGGATAGGATAGCCGAGATAAGGTTATTCCTAAGTTGATAGTATATTTTACCGTGATAAAATGAAAAGTAACAATGATACCTAAGAAGACCATGAGAATAGAAGACCCGTAGTGGTGGTCAAAATTATTATTGCTAGATTCTTGTCACTAGCATCCCGCTAATCTCCTGGCCATGGAGCATCATTATTAGAGTCAACCAATCAAGTTCATAATGGATCGTAAGGAATAATGGCAGGATTTTAATGTTAATGGAAATAAACAAACGTAATATTTAAGAAGAATATATGACAATTCAAAAGAAACAATTCAAAGAAAAGAATCGCATGAAGGGACCATGCCTAGGGAACATAGTATTCTCCAGGCCTGTCAACATTAGAAGCATTTTTTTCTTTTTTTTTGTATGGTCGGATGGACTCGGTTTGAAAAGGGAAATGGATGAGGTTAGAAAAAAAAAAAAAGACAATTGAACGGGAAGGGAGGAAGCCGAGGATGAAATTAGCGGGGGGAGGGGGACCGGGACAATTTTTATTCACTTACTCAATTATTTCTCGGAGGGCGGCCATTGGCGGGGAGGCAGAGACCTCTGTAAGAGAAGTCGTTAATTGACGAAAGGACCACCAACCACAGCGGCTTTTAACAATGACCTGACCAAATGAAATAATTATCGACAAGGGCTAAGTAAATGGTGGTGGGAGAGGGCTATGCATTATTAGAGAGGCCACGGCGGATTGTGTCTCGGGCGAGAGCTAATTGCTACATAACCGAGCGGTGTGAATTTAATTGGAGGCCGGCGACTGCTACACCGGCCCATTACCGGTCCCCGCTTTTAATTAACCTTGTCAACTAATTACCAGTCTAAGAATCTCTTTGTAATTAATACTTCGCCTCTTAATTGGCCCGCTCTTCTTCGTTAGTGCCCGAAAAACGGAGCTTTGCCGAAGCCCGATCGATACCCCAATGCGTTTAGTTTCCCACCAATTCCACAATGTTTTATGTAAGAAAATGTATACACAAACCTGTCTGTGTATAAAAAATTCTATGGCCACTTGAAATATCTAGGTAAGTTGTAAAATGGACTACGTGAATAATCCATAAAGTGGGTCTTTTCAGAAGCCTTTTGCACGTAATAGACAAGTCGTTAACTCACAGCTCTAAATGTTTAGGCGTTCTTCATGATTACTGCGTAGACATCAATTTCTTCATAATATGCAGAAGGTTTCTTAAATGATCATTTAATTGGAATAAAAATGTTTTGTTTCGTCTAAGAATGCTATTTTTTTTTTTTTTTTTTTTTTTTTGTTTCATTACCTCCCATCCAAATAAAAGCAAACAGAATTTTATGAAGCGAAATCAAACCCTGTTTATCTATGAGAATTTGAAAACAAAAAAATTAAGGAAAAAGTATGCCCATCTCTGTATATATTGGTAAAAGTATTTTTCTTGAAATTTGGGAAAATGGCGATCCTTTCTGAAAAAAAGTTATGAAACAATTTCTATTTCCTCCTCATTCCTTTTTTAAAAGTTTCATATAAATAAATATCATATTGATTTTTTGACCCTTTAAATTATCATTCACTACTCTTAAAAAATTGTAAAAAATCACCGAATGCGATGAAAGGGAAAAAAAAACTACAATTAATGTGATGAGGTATTTAATGGATGAAAAAGGATATCTTCACATTTTTTTTTTTTCGTGCTTTTAATTTAACATGAAAGCGTGAATAAAGAGAGCATACATATATGTTGATAGTTAGATGGTTGCTTATGTCCGATTTGCAAGAGTTGCGTAAAGTGACGCTAAATAAATAAAAAAATCTAACATGCAGTAGTATCTTATGTTATCTTCTGTAGCACCAAAGAAAATCTACAAATATAATAAATAAAATTTACAAATAATATATTAATACATAATTCTTTGACCAATGAAGGTGGAACATCAACGATGATTCGTTATATTTATGCGCTGTTAACGGTAGTTATATCGCTTTGAATAGATCTGCATAACCAGCCTTATCAAACATACATCCTGCCCTTCAAGATAACGCCCACAAATCTAGCAGTCCTTATCAGGCCATACAGGACAACGTACATCACATACTTCAGTGGATTGCAGAACATTCAATATGATCTCACTGCTCCTTACTCTCGGCAACGCAGTGACGTTCGTAGCCAGATTTATACTCCAGGCGCTCCAAAAGGTCTTGGGGATGGACGCCAAACAAGTTCTGTTCACATCGCTAGTGATTTACGTGGCTTTTAGCGTGTACTATACTACCTGCGCCATCGTCAAGATTGTTTTTCAGTACATAAGCGGTTGAAACATAAACGGAATATTGTCGTTCTTAATAATCGGTGTGATAGTGTTGAAAATCATATAAACGAATTCCACTTTTTCGGACTCAGACTGTTAAAGTGTAACTAAGTGTGCCACCAGGCCTAGAAAATATAGAAATTTATTATTTGTGCCAGTGGGCTTAAATCAATAGTATGGAAATAAAATGCCAGCTTAAGTTCCATTTAACTTACAATTATGTTTTTCATGTACTTGTAATTTAACATGAGAAATTTAATATCCGATCAGAAAGAGTTGCATAAAGTGACGTTGAATAAATAAAAATTATGTTCTATATGTGTGAAATTGATTTTTGTGCAATTAATAAAAATTTACTAGTAATTTGCAGAGCGTTTGACACTAACGAAATTTTTACAAGTGAGCTATAAGCCATTTTTTTTAAAAACCTGAAATTTATACTTCAACGACCATCTCATCTGTATTGTAAGTAATTATCCATCTTTATGCAGAATTTTAAAACAAAAACTATTTATAGTATTTTTCTTGAAATTGGCAAAAATGGTGATCCTATATGGAAGAAATGGAATAGCGATCCTATATGGTCATGTTTAATTCTTATATTTTTTTTCTTCCGTTTTCATTTTTTTTTTTTTTTTTTTTTTTTTTTTGGAGGGTTCGTAGGGGTATTTTCAGAAATACATATGTAATAAACAATTAAAGTGTTAAGATTTAAATGTGGGGTGAAGATGCTCTATTATCACTACAACCAGTGTCATCGAATTATTCGAATAAAGAGTTTATTAAAAAATTTACATTGTTTATTTTTTTTTTCCTGAATAGGAAAACCTATAATGACATAATTGTTTAGTTTTAAATCTGCCACGTCTAAATCAAATTTCTTTACTTTTAAGGGCAAGGCTTTTAAATTTTGAATCAGGTATCAAGTATTCATTAATATGCGTTGAAATTTCGTCAAAAATACGAAATTATTGCCTGCTATTTGCGGCCATTGAACCAACTGAACAGATCTTAACTGTAATGATAAATTAGAATTGAATTATTATTGATCTGATTTTATGTCCTACGAAATAAACCTCTCCATGCTTCTTTTTAGACACAACCAGTTTTGGGCTAAATACCACTTAACCATTTATTATCTCTCTCTTTATATATATATTATATATAAATATAGACTTAAAAAAAAAAAAAAAATTAAAATGATTTTCACCCACATTGAAAAATAACGCTAGTTAGGAATTTAATAAAGATAGAGGAGAAAAATTGTTTATTTAAAAAAATAAAATAATACTGAACGGGTTAGTAGGTCGATAAAATATCTCTGCACAGATCCGAAACAAGGCTAGATCAAACAATAGTTGTTTTCCAACATTCTAGCGGGGTTTCCTAGACTCTGCACATGTCCAATGCACTGCAGTGCTTACCAAGAACCAAGCACCCCACTCATGACTAGTCAAAGCCCGATGAAACTAGCCCCTGGCTCGGCTATCCTATCACGGCCACTCCAACATGTCACATCAAATGCACTATCTCAGGAATCAGTGTTAACCGACCCTTTGGAATTCCTAACTGATCTATTCTATATAATTAACATTTCAAACTGTATTCGAATTCCTGTCAATGCTAAGAGCATCAGAATACGATATCGATTTTAAGAATTCATAAAATTTTCTTAACTATCAAAAGGAATCGTATTTATTCAATTTTATCAAAGGATTGTTTCTGTCGCTGTTAAGGTTTTTTACTTTGATAATGAGTTTATAAACACGATTTTCTAAATTTTTTCTGGCTTTTGCTTTGAAAAAATTGACAACCTGAGATTATAGGAGAAAATATTAGAACCGAACATTTTTATTCAGGGTTTGAAATCCCTTAAGATTTTTACATAATTAAGGAAAGAATTACGTCTCTGACTTCGTGTTTCGACACTAAAAATTGTTTACTAAACACTAATACTGTAAAATAAGGAAAAAAAAAAGGATAGTGATTTATCATTGTCATATTTCACAAAGCTAAATTAGGAAAAAAATGTCTTTAATAGAATATATTAGTTATTACAGCAGTTTTCTTTTTTTTTTTTTTTTTTTTTTTTTTTTAATTCGGCTACAACTGTGTTAAAGTTTCTGTGACGAGAAGTTGTTAATGGCTGTCAACTTTTCCTTTAACCTATCTGAGTAGATTATTCTATTGTAACTACTTCAATGGTAATGAATGAGCGTATATTGTAACAATAATATCTATATATATATTAGATCTTTTTATAATATCATTGATAAAACAGTATTTCCATTAATAAGTTTTTGTTATACATCTCGTTTGTTACTTATATGAATACTTTAAAATTGTTGCGAAATTTTTTTAAACCGTATGCCAATATCTAATGTTTTTTTTATAGCCCTCTACAGCTATAAAACATGCAATTTAATATAAGAAAATTAGTAGCGATTTTCCAATGAACCTCCAGGGTAGAGGCAATAATAAATAAATAAAAAAGGAACATATTCGTTTAGAATTGTTGAAAAATAATACAATGTTCAACAAAAATTTATGTTATAGTTTCATACTGCATGTGCTTAAAGACTCCCAAAGAGTTAAAGACAGGTAGAGCTGGGATAGAAAGATGTCCAATTAACAACACCTGTATTAATCGTAAATTAAGCATTAATTACTCATAGCTCCCTCAATTAGTTGAGAGGGATCATTAAAGAGTACACGATTGACCCTCGACAGCTACTGTTTTATTTATCCAGATCCAAACCTCTACCTATACACTTTTAAAGTATCTTTAAAATTGCAGAAGTAAAAAAAAAAAAGAATGTATCCTTAACGAGGTTTATTGAATCTATAGATTGGTTATTAATTTATATATAGGAAATATAATAATGTAAGAATGATGTATTGGGGTTTCGAAAACCGGTTAGTATTAAAATTAAGACTTTTTTTTTTTTAATCGGCTTAAAAGGTTAGTTTATGTTTTTGGTTATAAAATCTTATGTTGTTTTCAATAACCTACATCCTTACCTATTTATAAAAACAAATATTCGATGAACCGTTCTTTCGATTTTTTTTTTTTTAATATTTTAACATCTTCCAGGGTTCCATAGATTGTGGGGGAGGATTCTAAATGTTAATTGCAGTGAAACTATGTAATTAGCTATCACTACACTATTAAAACTTGTGTATTCTCTAAAAATACAAAATCAAAATTGCGATTCTTAACGATTCCGTGAAATTCCTTTTCTTTTGATATTTTATTAATACAAATCAGTTGCTTTTGAGGGCATGTTTTTTAGAGTGAATATAGTATGGATGAAATACTACTCGCAATGAAAGAGATCCTCCTTTAATAATAACTTGTACGATTGTAAAGTGAATATACATAGATTACATGAATGTACTATAAAGTACGTATACTCTAAGCATAATGTTACAGATCTTCGGTGTAAGATCCACTAAGATATATGATCAAGGAGGAAAGTATAGGAGAGATTGGGAATAATATAATTTTTCCAAGGTCTGTTTCCGCCTGATCACCTTCCCCTGAAAGTTTTTCTTCCAAAGTAGGCAGTGCCGTGAACAGATGTTCCCCAAGCCGCTCCTTCCAGCTAACAGAAACAAACCCCGCTAAGATTAATATTGACCCCTGGAGAGCCAAACAGTTGCCAGAGAGGATTACAATTTCCCGAGCAATAATTAGCTCTTTCGATGTTTGCCCCATTAACTCCTGGCACGCACTCGCTGTTCGATATCTCACATCGATCTAGTAGGTACTCTGTCTTCAAGTCCGCTCTCCCAACATAAACCCTTCGAAGGGTTGGTCTGCCAAGGGTCAGTTGAAGTACTTGATTTTCACCAGATCATAAACTGTCCGAAGCAACCGATTGGATTGGAAAATAATACAATTTTTAAGAATGTACTAATTATTTATTAAGTATACTTGCGAAAAAAAGACATGTACAATATTTAAACACGTGGTTAAATGTCTCATATTTAGGTCCGATTCCTTTGGGGTTTCAGTTGAAGCTTATTAGAGGAGTTTGCTATTCCTTTTCATCCGTTTTTATTATTATTTTTTTTATTATTACAATGTATATCGCTTGCTTGTATTTATGATGTACTTCCTTCATACAAACTTAATACGCCAATGCCATCAATCATTCACCAATGAAATGAGAGCTACCTGCAATCCATCCGAAAAAGAAAATTTAAATTTGTTGGAAATATACCGAATAATAAAGCCCCGGGATATTACTTTACTACAAATCTTGTACTAAAAAACTTACTTTGGAAAACCTCCTGTTCCTAACCAATAGGTTATTCCTCGTTTTTTAGAATAAGGCATTTTCGAGCAGCGTAGAAACGTTCTGCTGATATAATAAGCCAAGAAACCTTTAGACTGCCTAAATTCCTTTCGCCCTATTATTCCTCTATATTGTTTTTTAAAATTATTTGAAATTTTTTTGCAACCCTGTGCAATTTAGCCATCGATAAATTGCATGATATCCCATATCATCCACTCGGATTCAGTAAACTTTATTCCTGCATACAACAATTACAAAGATTGGAAGACTACATTTCTATTAATTTACAATAAAAAATTATTGTCCAGTGTTTTCCTAGACATAAGTTTAGCTTTCGATTATGTAGGGTATAAAGTACTTCTTACATACTTGACAAACGGAAAATTTACTGTAAAATTAAATGATGACTTGATTACAAATCTGGTTCTAAAAAATTAACCTTGAAAAGCAATCCTGTTCCAAATATCAGTAACTAATTCAATTCGATTTTTAGAATAATATTTTTTCCAGTAGTGAGGAAATATTTTGATTTTGTAATGTTTATTAAAAGCCAATAATCGTTTTCCTAATTCTTAAAAAAAATTCTTCTTCATCGTCTAAGTTTCCTCGAGAAAATGACCGATTACACAAAACATCAGCAACAATTGGAACTGCAGTAATTCAGAATAAAATGATATCTGGGTGTTTTCGTTGACATTGTTCAAGCTTTTCATAAGATATGGCGTAAAAATATTGCTTTATACACTGGAAATTTTGCTTTCTCCAACATAGCATTGAATACTACTTACTTAATTGACAGACGGAATCTTTACTGTAAAAGTTGAGAAATTCGTAATAAGAAACGTATAAGTGCAGGAGTTCCGCAAGGTGGCGTACTTAGAACATTACTTTTCAACATTTATGGTATTCCGTTATCATTTTTTCACCCCTTAATTTAGCCTTCAACCCTTAAGGCTAAAATCCTTAAGAGCAATAACGCCCCATGATAAAGAAGACTTCCCCGACATCGGGAGGGCAATAACTTCATTAAGGAGAAGGTGGAGAGGAGGCTTCTGGGGCCAGTAGGGATCTAATATTAAAGGTGAGACTTGTCCCTGGAGTGGGATCCGGAGACAGTTGAAAAAGTTATCAAGTCCGAGGGGGGGGGTGTCTTTTACTAGCGGCCCCCTCCGGGAAAGTGAGGCACTAACGATTATTATCAGGCGTCGTTACTTACATAATTAATTCCGTTTTTATTACTCTCCCTTTTTCTTAATCAACTCTTCACTTTTTTATTTGTCAATTCCACTTTCATACATTTTTTTTTTTTTTTTTACGAGGGCCTTATTATTTAGAATTTTAATCACGGCGCTCATTTTCATTGGGCTATACCACTTTCATTTAATATTCCATTGCGCTGATTAAAATTTCACTGATCCCTTACTCCGACGAGATAAACCTGATAATTAAGAATTACTCTATTATACTCCAAATAAAGTAATTCTAAAGCAACCCTATTTAAATTTAAAATATAAATCGATTAAATACAAAAGATGTCAGTATTTTTACTATGAGCATTATTATCATTCCTTTTTTTGTTTTTCATTTTGCATAAGAAAAAAAAATGTCTTCTTTGCTATTATTTAAAAATACAATTTGATCTTTCTGAAAATAAAATTAATGTTACGGTCATAATATGACTTAAAATAATATATTACCTATTATGATGATCAAATATTTTTAAAGGTTTAGTTTGCTACGTAGGATTATGCAATCTGCAGAATTTTCATGCCATAAATGTTTCAAGAAGTAGAATTAGAAGAATCGAAATGAAAGGTGATATATAAAAAAAAAAAGAAAAAAGAAATGAGCCGAACAATATTTTTCAATATTAATTTAATAATAATTATTATTATATCTTTGATGCGGGGTCATAAGGGCCTAAGTCAAAATTTTGAATTTTTCAGGAGAGCTACAGCAAAGTTCAAAACATTATGTGAAATGCAATTATTGACATTATTTGTAATTGTTATTTTTATAAAACAATATAGTTTGCCTTAAGACCCTAATAATGATTTCGTGCTATAATATTAGGACATAATCTCCAAATGCTCAAATAGTAATGACTTATGACTTTTAAATATAATTTAAATCAGAAACATAATTTTTCAAAAATATTATCCAGGATATATTTTGATTCTGCAGTAGTACGCGTATAGTAGCAATAACGTTATAAACTTTTAGCAACAGAACATCATTATTTCCAGATTCAATTAGAAATTTTGTCTTACAAAATTAAAAACTTCCAAATGTTCAGGTAGGAAAAGTAACTGTATTTTAAAATTGTTTGTTGAACAGTTTTAATTAAATTAAATACACTAAGCCCAACTAAGTTAAAAAAGATACTTAGTACGAAAGAATATTAAATTTTAATAGAACGCCTAAATATAAAAGTTAAATTTTATCTTCTAAAATTTGAGAATTATTTTCTGATCAATAATTCTTTTTATCATTATTGTTTACTAGCTGTATATCCCGGTTTCACCCGGAAAATTTCATTTTTTAAATCTATAAACTGAGACTTTTATCAACTCAAATGGTCGATTTCGTAAAAAAAAATATTGTAAAGTGAGATCATTTTGATTTTTATAACAATAAATAATATCAGCTGAAGATCGGCTGAAGTTATGCAATTTTAATATGATCAGGTGTTCGCACCTGGTATGAAAGAACCACTTAGCAAAATTTGGAGAATTTAGTACAAACGGTATGGATTTCTATAGAGGACAAATAAACAAACAAACAAACAAACAAATAAACAGAATTTCAACTTTATTTATATAGATGTGATACATTATTAATGAGTGAGCAATCATTATTTTTAATTAAACCAATAAGCATCTAATATAGATTTAATTTATTGTAAAAATTAACTATGATTTTTTATATTGAAAATCGAGCATGATAATTATTACATGATTTTTTGGAAAACGTAATTATCGATGTTATAACCATGGAACTGACTACCCAGAGATTTTTTTGACTAGTTGTTATTTTAATTATTTTTAGTAATAGTGTTGGAAACTTAAATCTTTCGGCTTTACGTTTCATTATATGTTCTGTTAATATCTAATAGCAATAATATCTTCTGTAAATAAAATAAAATAAATAAGGATAATTTTAACCGAACAAGCATTAATTAAGAATTAATCTAAATTGTTCCAGTATTATCTAACCTCAATTTTTCCAGTATTATTCTATCCAGTATGTAGGAGTTGGACGATAATGACCTTAATGGTCGACTTGTCCTTAAACAAATAAAAAAAGATGCATTCTGATGAAAAAGTATTCTGAGAATCTACCAAAATCATTTTGAGACAATTACAGATTTTTTTTAAATATTTCCGTTGATTTGATTGCTGCGTTCATTAACAAATAGTTTAATTATTTAATTTATAATTAAATAATTTATTACTGTCATCATCAAATGTTTGCTAGAGAATATGCGAATAAACATTTATATCTATATTTGCCCAACTAATTAATTTCAAAGTTATAATTGAATTTAGTGACGGGAGAGCTAAATAGATTTTTCCAATATCCTGTAGCTTCCCATCGGGCTCTAGCTTTGTTCGAAAGGCAGTTGTTTTATAGGTAGATAAGGGAGTTTGGACGTTATCTGTTTGAATGTTTCAAAAACCCACATTTCCACTCATCTCCTGTCTAACAGAAGCATCGTTTTATTTTGAAGTTGTGAATTGACAGCTGCATCCTGTCCCTCTTTCGAAAAAAAGGGTGTTTCATTTCCCAACAATGAAAAGTAGTACTCACTATTGTTCTTTCCCTGCCGAGAATTTCACCCCTTTTTTTCTCGTTTATTCAACTTGATGTTAAAAATACCTTGAAACAAAATGAAGCTGGGTCGACCACAAGAAAAAACAAAAATTACAAATCACAGAAGTTTTGAACACATAATCTTAGAGTGTTATTTAAAAATTTTCTTCTAAAAAGATGATTTTTCTATAACCCATAATGTAAAAGACTATTTTGTTTTGGATTGCTTTTTCCTAATTATTTAAATACTTTTGATTGATTGATTTGATATGTACTTTTGTGGTGCAGCCCTGAAAAAGGATTGATTAGTTTTACATTGTTAAATATACAGTTCATTCTTTCATCTATTTTAATCAAATAAGATTTATTTAATTTAAATAAAAATATTCTAGTCAATTGAGGACATATTGTATAATATAAAGCCCATATCGTCTCGAAATTGCCATATACTTATTTCAATCTGCAGAAGCAATTTCTAAAATCTCTTAAATTATGAATTTTTAAAACTACAAACTGTAAATATCGTTTGATTAAAATAAATAAAGATTTATATACCTATACTTTTTCGTTTTTATTTATCTTTTTTTTCATCTCAGTATAGACATTTTTGTCTCTTAAAAATTCTCAATGTGTTAAAAAGCCAATTTTTTATTTTATATGAATGTAATGGCACCTACGCTACAAAGCATTTATCTAATCTGTTGAGAATAAATTCGGTTTTTGGCTTACGTGATTATAATTCCTATATAAGTTATATATATTAATTAAAATTGATTTTCATTGTACTTTTAAATACTTCTATTTGAAGAAAAAATGTTCGTGATGGCCGTGACCAGGATCTTTGCATCACCGTCGACTAGATTACCAACACCCTGTACGAATCCCGGTTATGGTACATCTTTTATAACGTTATTTAAAATTAAAATGACTGTTAATTTTAAGAAATAAATGTTCTGCAATTACAATCTGTCAATATATGTGATATATATATATATATATATATATATATATATATATATATACTCACTATAATGTGGCGATATTGACATGTCTCGAGATCAGTGAAAAGGGAAGTTGACGTTGTTAAAAATAGGTACCATGGTAGCCTAGAGGTTAGAGTATTGCAACAGTGATGCAGAGACGCGGGTCCGAATCCCGGCCATAACCGATCTTTTCTTTGGCCAAGAAGAAGGTGAGTGAATTATGTTCTGCTGGTCGATCAAACGGTTTTGAGCTTAAGTGTGTACGTAGGGATTAATGTATTAAAAAAAAGAGAGTCTCCATAAACAAAAATTGGGCGCCCAGTTCAGTGTCTTCACCGTTGACATCTTTTCCTTATCCTTGCGTCATAGTGTTTCATTTACATAGGTTTAGACAAAAATATAGTAGTCTCGTGGAATACTCTGGAAACGTATATGTATATATTTATTTATTTTAAGTGGTTAGGAGCAATATTAAGGCTTGGTATGGTAAGGCTTTTCTCTCTCTTTTATTTTATTTATTTATTATTTTTTAGCATAAGATTTGTTTCCAAATCTTATACAACCAACATTAGGTTATTTAGCATGGTATAACAGTTTAAAATGATGTACATGACACTAATAGCTTCATTTGTGATCTTGATGAATGAATGAAATAATTTAATAAACCTCCTATTACAGACGAATAACACTAAAGTAAAAATATAAGATAATATAAAATAGAAAAGATAAAACTGAAACGTGACATTACAAACCTTCCTGTTTGGATTAAAGGATATAAAAATAAATAATATAAAAGAAAAAAAAATGAGAAAGGATACTAAATGTGCTTTTATAAAAGAAATGAAGAAGTAAAAAGGAAAACAAAAAATTATATGCAAAGGCAGAGGGGCGATTCGTAGGGACATTTAACCCCATGCATATTCATAAGGGGCACATATGATGCAGCACGACCCCCTTGCGTGACGGGCCTTTAATTGATATTTTTCTTCTCTCCGTTTTTTTTTTTTTCCAGCCATTTAAGCCGAGACTAAATTACCTCTAAGCCTCATGAAACTTTCCTTGCCCTGGGGATTTACGTCCTTAGTTTTGTTTGTTTTTGTTATAAATAAAGTAATTCTTTTCAATAGGAGCAATGCAGTAAATCGATTTATCTATATATGAAATTTACTTTTGTGCGATTTTTTTTTTTTTTTTATAGATACCTACTATTATATTTACTTATATTTACTACTACTAATTACAGCTTAACTTAAAAAAAAAAAAAAACTACGTAAGACCTTATGTTTTCAGGAATCAGTAATTATTATTTATCTATTTATTATATTAATTTATTATTATGGAACATATATTCTATTCATTCAGTTTATTTTAATTTTATCAATACTACTATCAACACTATTTATAAAATAAAAATAGGCTTTGATGACTTCAAACGTTTTACACCTCTAAGCAACAACAAACATACAAAAAAAAAAAAATAAATAAATAAAAAAAAAAAAAAATAAAAAAAAAATTGAAGTCATTATTTGTCATTGTATATTCGCAATTTAACTTATTTCAACATTTTTTATCTGTCTTTCTTATTTTAACTACTTGCGCTAACATCCCATTTTGATTTTATCCTTTTCACTCACCTTCCATATAAAACCGCTCTATATAATTCTGTGATTTACCTGGCCAAAACATATATGGTTGGACCATATGGAAAAACACAAAATGAAAATTATGTCTCAAAAGAATTATTTTCAAAAAAAATTATACACCTAGTTAATTCTTTATTTGATACTAAAGGCAGTGTTGACAAAATAGAGCCAATCGTTCCACCAATCTATCAACAAACATCAAATTATTTAATAGTTTTTAAATGTAGAATTCTGAGGAAATAATCAGTCTAAGTCTCAGCAATTCAGCCATATATCCATCTTATCTTGTAATGTATTATAATAAAGTAAATAGTTTTAAATTATTTAATAATTAAACTCATTCTACTCCACGGTGTTGTTTATTGGAACCAATCCAAATCGGCATAGTTTTTGCTGCCCGAAATAACTGCGGTTTAGCCGCAACCGATAGGAGGCTTGTTATTTCATTATGCGGTCAATGCGAAACCGGTAGCTCCGGGGACACTGCTGGACCGCTAGGGTATAATTGATAGCGGGTCAGTCTGTATTAGTATAATTGCGAAGCCCTTATCATCTACATTCTCGTCTTCCCTTGGCGGTTTCTCCGCTGTATCTCATTATTTCATCTAGTATTATGTACATATAGCTACATTTGACCAAATACTTTTTCTAAACATTGACGATATAAAAAAAAAAAAGATAGGCAGATAGATAGATATAGAAAGAGAGCATTTCAGCATTAACAATAAGCTTAGGGCTACCTACTAGCATCCAATTGGATTTACCACAATTGAGGCGAAGTCTGTTAGTTAAGGCCCACTGCTGAATATCCTTGATATCTTCATTTATTCGCTCCATGGTTGAATTTATATCCTCTGGTAGACTAGAAGCCCTAATAACCACATCGTCTGCATTTGGAGTACTTGAGGGACTCGACTATGTCATTGATAAAGCCTAGAAAAAACAATGGCCCAAGAACGGATCCCTGAGGAACGCCTGTATTGCTATCTAGCCATCCACAATGACTACTAGGAGTTCTTATATGCTGCTGTGCCCCATCAGATATGACCTAAGCTACCGAATTCGCTTAACAATAGTTCATGATCGACAGGGTCGAATACCTTTTCGAAATCGAGAGAAACGAATATTGTTAACATACGTTTATCTATGGCTTCTCGAATATCATTCAAAACCGTATGTAATGCTGTGCATTTCTCTAATGCCTGATTGGTGTGGTGATAAAAGACCATTGTTCTCAATGGATCCTCCTAAATCCCTCTGAGAGAAAGGAATCCTGAGATTTCCAGTCAGTATATTTTGATCAAGAAATATTAATAGCCCTGTCTAAGATAATATAAAAAAAAAAAAAAGACTCATTCACAAATATTCTACAATTATATCGCAGTAATGAAGGGAGATACATTAACTTTTCCTGGGAGGTTTGAGTTTTTGAGGGGGAGAATAAATAAAATAAATTATGTCACATACAATTGGCAAAAGAATGTCATTTGACAAATAATTTTGTTCAAAGTAATACAATTTTTTGGGTTAAAGTCAGAGTGGCTTAAGGCACATTTCCAAAAGTTCTGATTTAAGTTTGAAAATACAATCTAGAAGAGCTTGATTGTTGAAAGAAGAAGTGAACCAAGTAAAAAGAAGCAAGTGTCCTGATGATTCCTCTATTTTATGTTCAGAATTAAATCAGAAATGTTGGGATTTTGACTTAAATAATTTAAATTTGACCAAATTAGGTTTATTTATATTTTTAAAGTAATACCCCCGAATAACACACATTGCCAGAAAGAGATATCAATCCAAAAAAAAAATTTTTATTTCTAATGTATGCCTTATCCTTATTTTATTTCTTATGTAGCTTGTCCAACATGAGTAGCAGTTTCCACTCAAATCAAACCACGTCCGCATTTGATCTTTTTTTGAAGTTCCGACATGAATGTTATCTGCATGTTATTATGCATGTTTTAAAATGCATGTTATCTGTAGTAAATATCTACTATAATTCGTGAATATTGTAATGCAGCAGGGAGATATAGGGAGAAGAAGAGGTTAGATTTCTATTACATTAATAAAATTATTTCTTAAAAGTTCTGAATAAGAAAGAAAGGGAATGGGCATTTGAGAATTAATTTTTACACTAAATAAATGGAAAAAAAAAATAATAATGATAAATTTCTGCTCAGAGAGAAAAATGAAATATGTCACTTTATTAAAAAAGTTCCCCACATTCGAGAATTTCTTTATTTCTAATTGTTTAGAAGTTCTCAAAATCATTAAAGACATCAATTTGGTTCTGTCAGCTTTTAAATAACTATAAAAAATTTATAATTTTTATAAAAGTTCAAAAGCCACCTAATAGATAGTAAAATGCCGTCTCGTATAAATTTAAAAAGTGGAACATAGAGATGTTAATAAAAAATAAAGAAAATTTGTCTAAGAAACAATATTTACACGAAAATAATAAATATTTCTGTTTCTTGTATTTATGCGTTTAAATTTATAGTACTAGGCGTAATTCCTTTTTTTTTTTTTTTTTGTATGCGATGCGGAGTTGTCCGTCATGGGCTCAAACTGCCGTATGCAACTGACATGGACTAACGGGATTTCGGAAGCCGACGGGTGTCAACCGAACAAACCAAATGGAAAAAGAATCATTTTTGAAGCGATACATCACTGGTATGGAATGAAGAACAGCGGACATTTTTTTAGCTGCGGAGGACTAAAACTGATACAGGGCAGAGGGCTAGGCAGTAAATCAAACGAAGGCAGTAATGAAGCCATAAGCTGCCGATAATACGGGGCCCATAACTCTCGGTTAGCGCCGGAACGAAGAGTCCTCTCCAAGGCTCACTATCCTCTGTCCCATTAATTACGAAATATGAACTAACCCTTTTGATACGCCCATATTTCCAAGCTCTCTTAGCGGCGACAACAGGCCATCGCCCCCCGCCCGATCGAGCTATATAAATTATACAAACCTATCTTTGTTGATAGGTAATAATAATAAACAAGGCCATCAACGGAGCGACGACTTCTGTCTTTGGTCTATCCCTTCTAAGTTATAAAAGAATATATCTAAATGTTATAAAAGAATTCAGAAATAAAAGATAATTGGATCTAAATAAAAGAAGAATTAAGTTGTACTATAAGAATTTAAATCCGTAGGTTCAATGTCGACACCACTATAAGCTCCATACATAACCCACCTAATGCCCGAATTTCGAGGGAATCGTCCCATATCCGCCACGGCCTTCCTCTCGGTTGTTTCCAATTTGGTACTACACTTGTTAATCTTTCTGGGATCCACAGACCGTTAAGTTAAATGTGACTCCGTCGCAGCACTCTTAATTATTGAGCTGAATCGTGAAGCCTAATAATAATAATCTTTCTTATTCGATCCCACTCGCCAGGTATAGCAGGGAAGTAAGTTGTATTAATTGGCGGCTAGACATATGTCCAAAGGATAGTATTTAATTGTTAAACCGTCATAGTAAACATTAATTTTTGAAAATAATGCTGGCGGGTGAGTGAGATCGCTGAAGAAGGAAGATAAAGAGAAAGTTGACTCGGCTAGGATTAGGGTCCCAGAGTTCGCTCAATAGTTATGAGCGCTGCAACGGAGAGAAAAATGACTCAAGTATCGGTTCTCGGCTGAGGCAAAACCCTTTTCGTCAAATAAAATTGTTTAAAAATAATTTAGAAAAAGAATTAATTTTCAGAAAAAATTAATGATAGTTTGCTCATAACGAAATAAGTATATTTGATTAAATAAAAAGTATGTATTTCGATTCTCTTCATCGTAGTAATAAAAAATCTTATGTAGGTACTGATAAAATATATTTCTCTTGATTATCTTTTATTAGTTAGGAAATAGCTAAATATTTATTATTTAAATAAGATTAGTTATTTATGAACTCAATTTTAAGCTACTCCATTGAAAACTGAATCCCATTGTTGTTCTATGTTCGATGTGCCCAACAGGTTGAATGGCATGTATTTCCCCACTTAGGGATAACATTACAAACAACATGAGATGCCATCCATCCTCAGACCCCTAAGAAGGAGAAAAATCACGAGGGCATGTTTTCCATTTGCGGAGAACTATGCGGAGGGAGATAGGACAAGATAGGACCAGGATAAGTCCCGGAGGCTGATTTGTGAGCCGGCAAACCGCGTAGTTATATTATTAATTCCCTTTTGACTGACGTAGGAAGTCAGACGTGAGGAGAATAGGGAACCTTTTATCTAAATCATCCCATCTCTTGTCAGCCCTCCTATATCCCTTCGAGGGAACGGCAGCCCTTATTTCATATTTATTGGCTCTTATTTTCCTTATCCTTGGATTCCGGTGTCTCTTCATAAAGGAAGAACAATGACATTTTGCGTTAAGGAAAAAAAAGAAAATATATATATATATATATATATAAAAGGTTTAAATATATATATATATATATATATATATATATATATATATATGTGTGTATGTTTACAAGCACCAACCTGTCATACAACTTGACATTCGTACTAAACGACTAATAGCATAATATTCTTGAAATATTTATTTATTTAGCAACAAATTAGCATTCATATTAATCCCCTAAATTCTATGTTTAAAATAGTGTGTATAAAAGAAGGTAATCGGAACGTTATAAGTTCTCTGCAAGAGCAGAAAACGTTTATTTCAAAGTTTATAATGGCACAGACGAATCTGCTAAACAATCCTAACTCAAAATTTTTGCTCATTTTTTTTTTTTAGTTTTTACACGAAATATCTTCTAATTTTCCTCTACTAATTTCTGTGCAGGATCGCGATATTGATGATTCATGAAACATTTTTACATTCGGATAAAACAGGTAGGTATTGTTGTATAGTATAACCGACAAGGGATCTAAATATTCAGTGTTGTCCCTAAATTAAATGCGTAAAATAACAGTTCTTCTTTCATTTCTTTCTTTAATTTAATTTAATTTATTTAAATTCAAATTATTTTTGGGTATTATTATCAACTAATTATTTAAGAGTTTAAACTGATAGTAGTAATACATTACGAATTATCATTTTACGATTAGTGATATCGACTTTCCTACCAGGTTCAAATTTCATTTTCAGTGTATTCCTATAGTAATTTGTTATGATAAAAAGAAAAGAAATACAAATCTTGCTCATTCCGAAATTTGCCGATTTGCGGGTCTACCATTTTACTTTTTGTTTGTTTTATTCTCTATATAGAAATTATTTCATTTTGGGTTATAATATTATTTCAGTTTGATTTTTTACTTGAAGTTGTTCAACCTTTTATTATACTATCTTATTTTCACCGTTTCAACGTTTTGGGCTCATTTTGCCCATCTCTGCTTAGCTTCTTCAATTATCTTTTTACACTTTAGTGAGTGATTTTCATACTTCCAATTTATCTTTTTATTTTATTTTTCAATATCTGTCTTCTCTTCATTCAGTCATGTAACCCACTGACTTGAAACGTTAACGAGATGAAAGGGTTGAATATCTTCAAAAAAGATTTTTTTTTCTCGTATCAGCTTTGAAGCTCCTCCTATCCCGCATATCTGCAGCTGCAAACATTTCATCCCATCTCACGAGTGCTCAGATACTTCGACGACTGGCTTGAATGGACACCCCTGGGCCGATAGCGGAGCCTGACGGGAGGGTTGGGGACAGATGGCTTGCGGTGACTGCATTAGCCGGACATGGCTCTCTCTAATCCAGGCAAACTTCTCATAATTCCAGCCCCCAGGCTAACTCTCAAGAAAGGATTAGGAGGGAAGCCCATTTTACCAAGTTGCCGGCATTGTCTTAACAGCTTCCCATAGGATTTATTATTAATAGGATTATAATTTCCCTCCCGTGACGGCTCCGTCTAAGTCCTCTCACCCAGCCCAAGTGGGCTTAGCTCCGGACCCTCTTAACTTCATCGAGCCTGGCGAATAAGTCCTAGGAACCGGAGGTCAATAAGTAAATGAGGTTTAACTTAAAGCTTCTAGATAGTATCATACCTGGAAATTTCGCCAGCAGTAGAGGGAAGTTACGTCAGTAAAATTATAAACTGATTGCAACCACAAGATCGCTAAGTATTAAAAAAAAATATGATAAAACATATTCAATATAATAAAACATATATGATTAATTGTAATGCTCCTCCATTTGATGATATTGTTCGTCTAATGCAAGACTTGTCGTATTAAAAAAAAAAAGAACTTTCCAAAGCGCCTGTTTAAATTTCTTCTTTTTGTTACCCACGATATCCATCGCTTGCCTAATCTGATAGTAAAAATGCTTCAAGAATCTATAGCTGTCTATATGCGGTCTTACAATCAGATACTAGAACTGCTAAGGATCTTTTTCCTCACTTAGAGGGGAAGAGTGCTGTAATTTGTAGGATTTTTTTTAATGAAGGAGCTCTTCCGCGTTTAATATTTATTTATTTATTATTTTTTTCCCGACGTTTTGAGCTTGTGGCTCATCTTCTGGGGTTATCTTATCTTTAGTTGCTACATTTCATTCAAGCCATTTGTCAAAATTCTCTTTTTAACAGTATAAAAATACTTTTGTCTATTTTATTTTGTCATACATTTTATGGCCTGTTACACTGTTTTATATTTCATTGTCATTAGATAGAGATACTAGAAGAAAATCGGAAGATAATCTGTGAAGACTCTATAACACAAAAAAATGTAATAACTGAAGGACTGAAATATCGTAAATTGTAAGCACGAAAAACGTCATATTTATATTCGGAAATTTCTACACTACCTTTTTACAGTTTTTTATGTTATAAAAACAAATGCTTAACGAATCCTAAGGTTCGATGCCAACACCACCACTCGCTCCCTACATACCTACATCTACCGACCGCTATCCACTCACAGATCTGCTTTCATGCGATCCTCCCATCTACGTCTCGGAAGTTTCCCAGTCGGCATCGTGCTAATTAATCTTTTAGTGATTCATTCACTACCAAGTTTCGCACTACCATATGCACGCTTTATTCGTCGCGCTGATATCACCTCTAGTATATTTACTAGGTACAGTTCACTAAGTTCGTTATTATACATCAAGAAATATGTTAACAATAAAAATTTAAATCTTCCTTCTTATAAATTGTAATGTTGACGAAAGTATATTTTTTAGTTTAAACAAATGGAAAATTATGGCCACTAAGGAACGATTCCAGTAGTAATTGTAACCATTCTAAAAGAATTGTTTTGAATCGATCGAAACAAACTAATCGAAGTTTTATAACCTACCACTTTTTTATTTATTTATTTAACCCTTTCAGTCACTAATTTTCGGTGTCCAAAATTGTGAACACCGATTTTGATGTCTGAAAAAAATTAGTTCACGGCATTTTCAATTTCCAAACTCGATTTCTCATATCAGTTTATACCTCTTTGGAATACCTAGTGCTGCTGCCTAGCGAAAAATTATCTGAAATATCAAATAAACAAATCTTTGGTTTTGGTATCCCTAACAAAATCGGTGTCCACAATTGTGGACATGGCGACTGAAAGGGTTAAGATTAAGAAAAAATTAAATAATCGAAATTGGGAATAATAGGTCAAGTTCTCCCGGAAATATTTCTTTCTTTCAAAGCCCGTCATATTTTATAAAGTGGACGTTGAACACCATCCATTTTCCACGAATATCCATAAATGAGAGAACGGCAAAAAGGACGAGCGTGAAGAAAGAAGGGAGAGAGGGACGTGCGATAAGACACTAATTCCCACAAGAGAAGTTCAATTACAAAAAAAGAGATGGCGTACGTGACGGAGGAGATTACAGCCATCCCTAAGGCACATACGAGCTATATTTATGAATATAAATGCCATCCTAATGCCGGGCTCCGGGGCCACTAAGGCGGATTAAATGGTTTTTCCGATCCTAATGTTTTTTTAGCGGCCCCCTTTTCCTCGGTCAGGTTTATATACTGCACGGATGATGTGGTACCCACACACACGGATCCGACGATTTGTGCTTCTTATATCCGAGCAACGTGTTCCCGTTTACATCCTCCCCCTCCCATTTTTTTTTTTTTTTTTTTTTATTAAACTCCCTCGTAACCATTACGTTTTGTTTGTTAAAGCGGACACGTATTTACAGATTTATACTGGCTGCCTCTATTCTGTAATCTGGAAATAAAACATAACCCCCTCCATATTCCTTTTATATTAGCAATTACAAATTTTTAGGAATAAAATAGAATCAATATAAAGGATTTTTTAATGAAGGAGTCTCTTCTGTATTTAAAAGTTTATTTGTATCCCAACGTTTCGAGCTATGCAAGTACCAAAATCCACATATTAGCACCAGTAAAAATGTGATAGTGAATTAAAAAGACTGGAAAATGTGTAATAAGCCATAAAATGTAATAAGAAATAAGGATAGACATAAGTATTTATATACTGTTTAAAAAATATATATAAGATGACATATGGCTAACGTGGAAAAAGAATTTACATAGGATAAGATAACCCCAGAGGATGAGCCAATAGCTAGAAACGTTGGGAAACAAACTTTTAAATACGGAAGAGACTCCTTCATTAAAAAATCCTATATATTGAAGCACTCTTCCTCACTAAGTGAAGAAAAAAACCTAGCAGAAGAATCAATATGTTTGCAAAACAACTAGTAAATCAACCGTTTGCTTTCTTTACTCCCTTTTTTATAAAATTTCAAAATTATGGGTGAGACTAAAACCAAATACATATTCTTATTTACCCAAAGCCTACATGGTCCTACTCTTTATAGAGATACTGTCTAGCCAAAAAACCAACTTACAAATCCACCAAACCTATCAATCAAAAATATTAAGACTCCTAACAAAAGCACTGTTATAGTGCTACTACTGTATAGTACTATCTGACTAATAAAATCCTTTACAAACTTTTCCATTATAAATTAATGTTTATTATTTATACGACTAATAACAGACATAGCAATACTGACTTACCTATGAATAGGAGATTTGAAAGGCGTTGGTTGAGAGATCTCCATTGTTAAGAAACTAGATAACCTGAAAAAAACCCAGAAAAAGAAGTAAACAACCAAAGAATCTGGTTTTTGTTACGTTTTGCAGAGTTCTAGCATTACCTGAAACGCTTACAACCATTAATAAGTGATCACAAATTTGGAACGTTCTCGGCCTTCATAGCAGAATGCATTCAAGTAAGCGATCGACAAGGGGGTGAGCCTAACCTTTAACAGCATTTGCGAAGCATAGAGTTACGTTTTAGTCACTGTTTGGTCACGCTATTAACAATTTGAGTTCTTATTTTTTTGTTAGGCTTTCATAATTTGTATTTTAATTATACGTAAATAACATTATTTAAGCCCGAATCAGCTGCTGTTTGTTTAACGTCGCTTATTCCACTAAAGTTAATCTGAAGATGCTACAGTGGGAGTCCTGAATTTTGCCTCTCCAATTATAATTAGAATAGGGTTTTTAAAGAGTACCTGACATCGTACAGGCTCAGGACTCCCTCGTACAGACTTACTCCTATTAAAAAATCCTAGGGCTACCTCGGGACGCGAACCCGCGACCTGAATCAGTGTTACAATACTATAAAAAAACCGAGTGAATTTATTTTCGTATTTCCGGATAAGACACCCGTTAAAAATAGGTAGACTTTGAATCGATATTACTGGATGTTCCTCAGTTGCAATTCCAATCTCATACATTGCTAATATTATACCGTGGTAAATATATTCATGATTTCAATTAAATGGCAGAGAGTGATGATATAAAGCCAAGATAGATAGGGGAGCGGTACTGACACTAAAACTAACTTGAACAGACAGCGTCGGCGAAGTGGTAAAATAGAGATTAGTAAACTGGCTAGCTGATGATAGGGCTGAAATACAGCGGCCTGTGAAGCCAGATAACAGCTACAAATTAACTCAATATCCCCAACCGTGGTTACAGTTAACTAGTTAACGTGTATCGATTCCCAGTTCGTCCTTTCCTATCTTTGAGTAATAATTAATATTCCACTATCTCTACGCTTCGGGTTCGGCACTGTACCTCGCCCTAAAATTATTCCAAAGGCCTTGTTTATATATAATATAACTCTAGCTCAATATTCCTTAATATGATTACACGAATTAAAAAAAAAAAAATAACGGTGAAACCCTGTTATAAATACCACTCCATTCAACGACATATTAAAAAAAAAAATGGCTATTTTTAATTATGAATGTTTTTTGTAAGCGCTGATAGCGTAGTACATCGTTTTATAATTGTCTAATATTCCACTCCTTCTTGGCAGCAACTGATTTTTTTTTATCAATAACATCATCTCACTTAAATCCGAGGCCTAATACAGATATATAATCCGAACACATTTTATTCTATTTTTGAAATTTAAATTCACTTTATTGATAAATAATGTTTTTTTGAGTAGGTACATTGAGAATGGGTGAAGATATTTTATCCCGTAAACTCCAAACATGGAAAAAAAATATCTTGTACGGAAAAATATGGGAAAAAATATAAATTGAAAAATAATTAAATCTAAATTTCTATCACATTTGGAACAAATGAAGGCTGAATCAATATTTATTAATAGTCATATTAATATCTACATATATTTGAAATATTGATGCTTGGAAACTGTTGCAGAAGAAAGCAACTTAGATCGGTATGAAGTACGGATTTCAGTAGAAACTTTATAAAATATTACTTTACGCATCCCTTAGTGACACTAAAAAATGGAATGTGATAATCGAAATACTAAAATATTTTTCAATTTTCTTTTTTTTTTTTTTTGTTATTTGGGCCAAAAATCAGTGAATTCTGCTATTTACACACATGTGTGTGTCACGAACGTTTGCTGTTATAGACAGACATACTTACATATTTTGACCTTAAATTCTCGGCAAAGTAAAAAACTAACCGATTTTGTTTCTTCAACTGTTCCATTGAAACTAAAAATTATTTTTCATTTATTTACAACAGAACTAAATATTATGTCTCTCACAGGCTACAGTGGATAATAACGGATTTAAATTTGAGAATAAATACCCAATAAAAAACTCTGGAACACAACTTTACTTATTTTATATTAAATATGTCAAAAAAAAAAAAAAAAAAAAAATGAATTATGTTGTTGAATTAGACAGACAGGTTTGTTTTTTTATTTATTTCATAACAAACCGATACAATCGCCAGAGAAGCCCTGAATTTTTAACTGTCGAACTCAGCTGCCAATACAAGACAGGGCCAATAAGAAAAACGCAATAAAACGAGTTGGCCCCGATTATGAAATTATACTCAGGTGGTTGGGCTCGAAACTTTCTCGTTCATTACGGCTCTCTTCTGTTCCTGACAGATCCAATATTTAGATGATTGAGTTTTAATTTAGAAACAATCAAACGCGTAATCCCCTACACTTTTCATAAATGTTTTTTCGCCCCCTCGATGACTTGAAATCGTTAACTTTTTGACAATGCTTCAAGGGGAACATGAATACATTGATATTTATATAAAATTTCGTGCTGGAGTGAACTCTTTGTATTTTATTTGATTTATTTTTATTTTTCTCTTGATATTATTCATTCTCTTTCATTTCGATTCAATGGTAATGATTTGATTTATAAAAAATGGATATTTTCTTCCATGTTTATTATTATTATTATTTCATTATATATAATTGTATCACATATTATAAATGGATATATAATACCTATATGATAATTGTAAAAATAATTCCCATGTTATATTTGTTTAGTATTTATTGTAAACTAGCGGTATATCCCGGCTTCACCCAGGGAATTTGGAAAACAATGAGAAGCGCCGTGGGTCAAGACGCGCACTCGTCTGCTCTTCAAAATCTATAGAATGAGACTTTTTTCGACTAAAAAGTACACCTAGTAGTAGTTAATCATTACTTCTTGGTGGAGGTGATGAGATTCTAGTCGTGGTAGGTCGTTCGTTTTATGTAAGTGTAAGAGGTGTAAGTTTGCCTCAGCCACTAACATTTGGATTTCTTTCTCCTTTTTTGCCTGAATCATTATAGTTCTAAATTGATATATGCTTCAAAGATGTGTGCTATAAATCGAAATAAGAGATTTACCACTAACTTTTATTCGTGAATAAGTTACTTTCATGGCTGGGGTCCGTCTAAAGCAGGGTTGTCCAATAATTAACAATGACCAAAAAAAAAAAAAAAACCTCTTAAAAGTTAAAAGATTCATAAAAGTGCTAGCAAACTTATTTGTTTTATTAAATTAAAGAGGCACTGACATGGGAAAGGTAGGAAGTAAAAAAAAAAAAAATTTGAGGTTTTCATAGGAAAAAGTAGTAAGAAGTCATGGAAATACATAGTAATAATATAGTAAGTCAGTGTTGAAAGTGGTTTAGTTGATATGAACACCGGCAGATGCTTTTCATGAAAAACTTTAATTCAGTAGTTCAAAATAAAACTGTAAAATATCAATATAAAAATGGGCTTTGTTGACTTACTACCATATCAACTCCTCAATTGTTAATCTCTTTTTATTTTTACTTTCACTAACCTATATATGAAATATATAGTAAGTGGAAGTATTGCGATCGTGAAAATTTTCGACTTCCGGTTTTCAACGGAAATACACGTTTTGGGGTCCCCTGAGTCGAAATAACCAAGTCCCGCGAAATGGTCTGTGTGTGTGTGTGTGTGTGAACAGACTAGCTCAAAAACTATAAACCGTGCGATCCTGAAATTGGGTATTTAGTGTAGGTATATGCCCGCAATGTGACAGCATAAATTTCATCAAAATTACTTAAAGGGAGGGGGTACTTTACTTAATAACTTTTTAGGTTTTTTTCGATTTTCTCAAAAACGGCTCTAACGATTTTGATTAAACTGAGTATTTTATTTATTTATATGCCCGAGATATGACTGTAAAAATTTCATCAAAATTGATTAACCGGAGGGGGGACTTTACTTAATAAATTTTGTAACATTTTCACGTATTTTTTTTATTTACTCTAAATCGGCTTTAACGATTTTCATCAAACTGGGTATTTGATGTATGTATATGCCCGAGATATGACTGTTAAAATTTCATTAAAATTGATTAACCGGAGGGGGGACTTTACTTAATAAATTTTGTATCATTTTCACGGGTTTTTTATTTACTCAAAAACGGCTTTAACAATTAACAAAAATAAGATATGAATGTAGAAAAATGTGTGACTTTGGGAAATTATATTTAACAAAACACGTTAATTTCTTATCTAAATAAGTTGGTAAGTGAAAGTTGTGTGTTGCGCGCACGCACCAGATTTTTTTCTAACAGAAAATAAACTCAGATATTAATGTCAGCATTGTTTGCGAGATTTTCAATCTAATTAACAATTAGCAAATGCTTGAAATCAGACTGGATAAATTTCTAAATTAACTACACATGTTAGCTTAGCATCTCTCTAAAAAAGAAATATTTTTTTAATTATCGCTGATTAAAAAACTATGCTATGCTTAATAATAGTTTTATGAGATTTACTTAATAAGATATATTCTTTGCATGAGCATCATAATATTAACACGATCGATAACATTAGCTGAATCATTGTTCTCCAGATGAAATGGACCGCGGAGTTCTGCCTTTGGGATGACACGTGAGGAAATGAGTACATAAACAAGTTTGAGGGGGGCTGGGACCAGTTTTCTATTATGCTGTTTCAAGCGACCTCCGTCCCTCCTGATGTTCAGGCAACTACCCCCCTTTCCCACCACACCCCCCCCCTCCCTACACCACAAACCGCTAAATGCGAAAACCGCTATAAAATGAAATTGAGGAAACCGAAGCGAGGTCCAGATAAGGAGCTAATGAAGCGCACTTTAGCCCGCCCCACATATGATCTATTTCGGCTCCTTATCTCGACTGCTCGTATATCATCGGGCGAGGAGAGGCGCATCAGATAGCGGCTAATGTATACCGAGCGGGGGAATTGAAAAAGGACGTAGATGGGAGGATGACACAGCTAGGATGATCCCCCTTAATGGCGGCTATTGTCCTCTATAATGTTTGCCTCCCGCTCCAGTCCAAATATTATCCCTCCGGTGTTAGTGTTATGCCACCACCTATCGAACCCAACGACATTTCCTGCTCTCGCTCCGTTTACACTATAATGTCAACGCATCTTGTTCTTGTCATAAGAGGGAGCAGCGATAAGAAATTCTGCCAACATCCAAAAATTAGTAATTTAATAAATAATTTAAAATTATAGCCTTATTAGCATGAATTAACGTTACATAAAAATTAACGAAACATAAACAATAACAGAAGGTATAAGCACATAAGAAATTAAATAGAATACTATAAAATCTTTACCATTTTAAATTTTAAAACTATAATATTTTTAAAGTAAACAAGGTATCGATATATTGTAGTTTTCAATTTAGAACCGCAAGAATACAAAACGTTAAGTGGTTAGCATAGCCAACTAATGTACAGATTATCGCGGATTCTTAGGCCGCCAGATCGCCCTAGATTCTTGGAACTCCTTAGCTATGCTGTACTTCGGATAAGACATTAAATGGAGTTCCCGAGCCTGTACGATGTTAGGTATTCTTTAATAATGATTGACATCCTAAGTATTCCTGGATAGGCTTATCTGTTTCAACTACCGCAGTTATTGTTATTTCTATAATAACACCAGTTATTTATTAACATATGTCTATTTTAAAAGAAAAATATATACATGAAGGAGGTTACCTCCTAGATTTTAATAAACGCTGAAGTTGTTGTTGTGTGATAATGAAATATAATGAATGATAATGTGGTACAACTGAGTCGTATTCTAAAATCAGAAGAAGAGGCATTAAAGACTTTTCAAAGGTCCGGAATATTGCATAAAACTCGGTAATGCAGAAGAGGACCAGAATTTAGACGCAGTTTGAGAAGTTGAAGAGAGGAAACCGTGGTTATAAATTAAACTACCAGTTTTGTTTACATTTGAAGCTTTTTTTTTTTTTTTTTGGTACTCCTTCCTGGCCATGTATGGCATACGGGGGGTTACTCTAGAGGTGTATCCAACCTATTTTAACCATGGTGGGTAGGTCGAGATTCATTCCGTGGGGCCTCCACTAAATAAAAGTCAACCATCCCAGGGCGGATTCGAACCGCCACCGTTCGGCTCGAGCGTGCTAGAACTGGTCGCGCTCAAACACGCTCGGCTATCCCGGCCCTACATTTGAAGCTTGTTAAATACATTATTTTAATCATCTGTTCTTCATTAAAATTAATTTAATAATAAAATAAATCACTATTTTATAAATAAGTAACTGGTGTGGGTAAAGTAAAAAAGATCCTGTAATTATTTTGAATGCTTGATTTTTTTAACTTTTTTATAGGAACAAAAAGCTCTCCTCTTTTCGTTTCGATTCCGAGCTTCTAAATAAGGGCATAATGAATTTCTTAACACCATAAAATGACTCATAGTACATTTTAAATTTAAAGATTTGGAGCTGTAAAGTTTTTTATATAGCATGTTTATTTCATGTTTTAATAATGAAAATAAATGTTCGTTTTGTGGGTCACCGAATATTGTATTGATAACATAAAGTTTAGCAATATGCCTTGAACTGGTAACTTTTGAAATCAACGTATTTTTTATTTTTTTTTTTATTTTGGTTACTTATAAAATGGAGAAGTCCGTAAGTTACTAATTAAGGGAATAAAACTAACCTTATATGTGAGGATTAAAAGAGTGGAGCGAGCGGAGACGGAAGAGTTGTGAGGTTATTTAATTATACAAAATAACATTTGTGTGTGGGGAGGGAAATGCCAGGAGAAGGTCCTCTGTGGAGGCTAATTTCTGTGAAAGATAACAGAGGGGTGGGGCAAACATAATACTTTGAGGGGGGGGGGCTGCCTCCTCATCCCCACCACTCTTTTAATTAACACAAGAGACACTTCTTCTAATTACCTCTCTTCACTTCAACATTTTCTTCGTTACTGCTTCCATCCGATTCGGTAATTGCTCCCTTTTTAACCTAATCTCTTTCTTCCTCAGTTGAAGAAACTATAAATCTGATTTTTATATCCATTTGTTTTTTCATCCTTTCAGTAAAGTAGGTATAGTAAACAATGTTTCACCTCTCCCTTTAGTTCAACTGATCCACTGCATAAGGCTCCATCTAGACAAACGTCTAACTTAGAACAAGATTGAAACAACAAGAAATCGATCGACGTGACCACTACTGCCCAGACGAACGCTCAAAACTAAAAATCAATTACAAAGGACTCATTGGCACAACTATAATCAGTCTTATTTAGATAAAATTTTTCTCATATCCGATCCTATTGCTCCCTATTTCATCACAAACAAAATTACACCTAAAGACCTTAACATCCCACATATCTCCGTCTGGATTGTTCCAGATACCTTTAATTTCACAATAAACTCTTGACTTAAACCTACTTTCTATTCCTCCTTCTCTATCCCTGGCAATCCAATAATGTGCCTGAAAAGAAGATGGCCTCGGGACCGTCTAATTTTGAACCATTCAAGAGCGACCAAGGTGTTTCTCTACAAGTGTATGGATGTCTTTTTTTTTTTTTTTTTTTTATTATGCTCATATCCACTTGGTGCATTTTTTTTTTTTTAATACAGTTATAAACATCAAAAAAATTATTACTTTGCTTCAATTACAAAGATAAAACATCAATTTAGTGTTATCACAAAAGAAAAATTGGTTCTACATGCCAAATGCTCTATTACATTTTTACAATTATCGACTAATTAATACTAAATTCTATATGTATGTAGACTTATATTATAAGTTATGTTACGCGTAAATGCCCCTATCATATCTGTAAAAAAAATTATATAAGATTATTATAATTATATAAATATAAACTAAAATATATTTTTTTTATTTGTTTGCACATGACTTTGCAGACTAATGTAACTGTTTTAAACATTTAGGAGGCTGCTAATCGTGTACAGTGCTATATAAAAATCAGCTAATTCATGTCCAAAAAATATTATAAAGAATTTTTTTTTTATCTTATTTTAAAATAAGGATAATCATGTTGATTAATAGAGGGGCATCCCTACTCCAACATACTTCAACTAAACTGTTGTTTTCCCACTGTGTTATTTATTTTGATACCAAACATTATGTACTGTGTTTTCGAAATAGCCTCAAACCTATGTTCTCTTTTGGATTAGAAATTGTTTTTATTTACTTGAAGAGATATTTCCCACTTTGAGTTTATCAATGATTGCGCTACGCTTAATTTAAAGAACAAACAATACAAAAATTATAATTAAATTAAAAATTTTACAACTGTCCATTTTTAAGAGATTTAATAATCAATTTCATTCTAATTGCGGTGCGTTAAATATAGATAATTTTTAAATATTTTAAAACAGTAAAATTTGTATCATAGTGTTTGAGTAGAACTCATATTACTACTTGAAAATATTTATTTTAATATTCATTAGTATTATTAGTATTCATACCACATGTAATATGAGAATTTTATCTTATTCAAACGTGGAGAAGTGGTTGAGTTCTTCAAGGTGTGTAAGAAAGAGGTGAGAGTGAGACGGAAGAAGAAGAGAGGGCGATAAAGATGGGGTGGAAGGGAGAAGCCGACTATTGTGAAGGGTGGGCGGTGCAAATAGCCAGCAACCACTCAATTACCCTTATCACTCCGATATCCTTTGTCGGGGCCCGCCAACGGCGTCTCTTACCCCCAGATTAAATTTTTATCAACCGCCGATAGCGCTGGCAAGGAAGTCATTGGGCCTTTAGATCCTCTTAAATGGCCATTAGCTTCCTTATGGAATGCTCTCTATTATGGAATCCTCATCTTTGTGTTCTCCAGTACCATAAGAGATAGTGCTAAAGATTGCGGTTGAGTATCCTCCAGAGCTGAGATTCCTGTTTCTTCTGAGATTTTTTTTTTTTTTTTCGGTAGTTCATTTCTTGCCAAAAAATCTTACCGTAAAAATACACATGTTAAAATTCAAATCATCAAAAAATAATATGAATAACGGAAAAAGTATACCTGGATTGTAATTTTAAATATGTAAAAAACTGTTCTACAGTTAAAAACAAACGGTTATGATTATTACTGATATAGTATCAGTAGAATATTAAAACAAGTTGTATTGATCGCTGCAGTGAGGTTTTTTCTTTTGAATACCCCCAAATACGAATTTTCAAAGCGATGGAAAAATAGGAAAAATAAATCACAGCAACACAATAAACCACATTTTTAAAAAGAATGTCGTCTTCATTGTCAATACTCTGTCTGATTCAGTCGATTTTGATACAGCCTTTCAAGCATACCGATAGGGGTATCCACAATATTGGCACGGATGTTGTTCTGTTGGTCTTCTATCTTCTAGTTAGTTCTATCTTATAGGTGTTCTATTCGTCTTAGTGTGGTGCCGTTTGGAGTATTATTAAATTTTCAATTGTTCCGGATTTTCTAACGCGTTTGCCCACTAGGCCATCCCGCCACCCATAGCGCGATTATTGTAAACTAGAAATTAGCTATATCTCCAAAGCCTCTTTATGTAAAAATTGCCGACACCATTTACTATAAATCGCAAGTATTCTAGATTCGTTTCTTGTTCATATCGTAATATAGCCGTAAGAACTCTTTCCACATTTTCGGGAGTTGTAACCCGTTTCTTCAAAAGCAACCATACACAATGAGACATTTTCAATCGAGAACGAAAGACATGCTACTATCAATGACTGGTCATTGGAGAAAAATGTTTCCAACACTCAAGCGCGCGCGGACTCGTCCGAAGCATGTTTGCGACGGAGAGGAGCGGAAATACAAAACACTCCATTTATTTGAAAATTCCTACTTAACCTAAAGCTTATTTTTTATAATTATTTTCTGGTTTCTCATATCTTTAAATTACTTAAAAGGTTTCATTACAATCTTAAAGCATAAGAAATAAAACCATGTAAGCATTATTTTTTTGTTTTTAATAAAAAGAATCGATTTATATATAACACAGGCATTAATTAATTACAAAAAATAGAAAAAAAAATCTGTTCAAATGTTTATTTTTTTTCTTTTACGGCTCCTAGATCGCAATAGATAGAACCGTCGGACAACAGTCAAATATTTATTGACCTGAAACGGGCTTTCCCTTGTAAGCAAGTTACAAAAAATGAAAAATCCAGGAAAATAATATTTATTCTTATAAAATTAACATAAAAATAAATTAACACGATATAAATTATTTAAAAAAAAGGGGGGGAAGAAATGAGAGAGAGAATGTCTATTATTGCATATTTTTGTTCTGATATCTTCACTGTCAAATTTATATTCTTAACATGTGCATGGAATAAGATTGGAATAACTTGAAAACTGCCGGATTCGACAGGATCAAGTCGCAAGAAGCATTCGCCGAGGTCACGTATCTAAAGAACTCTGAGCCGGGATTGTAGACCGCTATAAAAGTGTTCACAACCGTGGATGTTCACAACTGCTGGAGAATATGTTCTGAATTATACATTCCCCGGCCCGTTCACCAGGGCACAATTACATACTCAGGGGGGCGGTAAACCCACATCGCGTTCCCCATCCCACCCTCTTCTATCAAATGTGTCTATACTCCCGGCAAATCGCCCGCACTCCGCCAATATTGCACCCCGTAAGTGGCTGCTTTGTGTTTGTGTTCCAAGAGGGGTAGGGGTTCGAATTCGGATCATTTGGGAGCACCTCAACGGCTACCTTGCTAAATTCGGGTATCGTGATTAAAATTTTAAACATAAAACACATCAATATATCCTTTATACATATATATTTATACACGTAGAGCGCCAAGAGATTCTAATAGGTTCTTTTCGCGTGGAATATTTTTTATAAAATATTACCTTTGCACATACAATAAAGAATCATATAGAAATTTGAGTAATAAAAACTTGATCCTATACTTTGTGGTCCCTGGGACGCAAGGTTTTTTCTTTTCTTAAATCAGTAGTAAAACACTAACATACTACTTTCGGGATATAACAGCGTGTTATAATTTCTATTTTTTATAGTTAATGTATATTTTTATAAAATATGAATTCGGCTCCTTCAGGTGAAAAAAGAAACATTTCGGGAAGCCACACCCCTTACAAGGAATCAAAGTAAGGTATTTACACTTTAAGAGGGTTTAAAAGACTTTTGGACACTTTTTCCATTTCATTTTATCCCGTCGACGACAGTATTTTTTTTCTTCCTTTTATTTATTTATTTGTAACTAATAATATAACTTTTACTAATAAATATGGGCTCTTCAACCACTTGGGTCCTTTTAGCTTCTATAGAGCATAAGGAGATTGACTATGTTGAAGTGAAATATACAAAGAGTAAACAAAATACATACAATTGTACTCATGTTGATATGAGCAGAACACAAAAATTATAAATGAAAAGGTACAATTACTTAAATATATATATATATATATATATATTTAAGAATTGTATAAAATATATAATGAAGTTAAAAATTTATTTGTTACATAGAAAGACAGAAACACCAAAATATTGTAAAGTAACCGGGGCTCTACTGTCCCTTCATTACCCTATCTGTAACTTAAACAGATAGTAGTTTGACAAATAGATAGAACACACAATAGATAAGTGATTTAGGCAACGAATAAATTATTTATTAACTCAGAAATAACATAAGTACTCACCGTACAACACAAACAATAATATTCACAATAACAATGTACTTGTTTTCTTAATTAGTCGTCATCGTCATAGTTCATCTTTTAAATATTCCTGTTTGCTTCACTAATTAAAACACATGTTTTTGTTTATTCAGTTCACAAATTCATTACACTATTGATAGAAAATTTTCAATACAAAAAAAAAATTATTATAATGAATTAAAGTGAAAATTGTAAACGCAATGAAAGATGGTATGAAATTTTAATTAAATTTAGTCAAAAAGGTAATTTTTTTTTAAACAAGAACAATTTTTCGGCCATTTTCATAATGTTGCATATTATCTCGCCAAAGTCCGATCCATTTTATTAAATAAACTATATTATTAAAGCTTAATATGGCGCTTCAGACGCTGGAAGCTTCTAATTGCAGTTAATACAGAAAAAGAAAAATGATATGAAATGGTCTGTGTTATAGACCGACCACTTACTTTAAAGTCGAATACAGCCCATTTTTTGTACGTACTGAATAAATTTATTATTAAATCCTCGCATCAAGAGTTATGTTATTCATCGCGACCATTACAATTACATTGATCACACCGATTGAGAAAAAATTACAATATTAATCATACATATCAATTAAAAATGTTATAATCGAAACAAATTGATCGAAAAAAAGACAAATGAAACATAACAAGATTGCATTAACTCGTTCACGCCAGCACGTCTGAGCTCGTGATATTTTTCATGGCATAATAAGAAAAATAAGAAGTAGAAGCATAAAAACATTTTATAGCAAGCCCACTCGGGAAGTTGAGTCGTAAAAAGGGCAGAAAAATTGCGGCTAAGCGGTTAGAATGTTGGCAGCCATTTAAAGGGTTGTTTTTACACTAAAGCAAAAGCAGTTAGTGCGAGAGGGAAGTTTTAATAAAGCGAGGGGGCGTGCTTGGCCTTCGGAACTGCCCTGAAATAGGTGCCTAATTCTATGGTACAATGCTCTCCCCCCCCCCCCCACACCCCTTTCCCTTGGTACTTCCTTTCCAAACAGGCTTAAATTTAAATGATTTACTTGGGGTAGGGGAGGGGGGTCAGATTATTTAACCCTTGAGAAGATAACGCCCTTCCGGGATTTATCGAGCGAAAAGTCGATTGTTCTGTTTGCATAATAATTTCATGACAACATATCGTGTAGAGAAATCTTCTAAAGGTATTATTGCATTAATCAAAGAAAATACAACTTATATATAAAATTTTAATCCACTATCTATAATCTCCCTATCAAGAGTTTGAGAAGGAATAGGTTCATCAACTCATCAACTCAACTCAAAAAGAGTTACTGGATCTTTTGGAAGCAGGAAAAGATAATCGATGAACGAGAGGCCCGTAAGAATAATTAATATGAAAAAAAAAATTAATATATGATTTCTATAAGGCGTTTTTTTCTACATTTATATTGTTTTTTAGAGTCAATATTTTATATTTATACCGGCCTATATTCAAGCCTGTATGTCCAGTACTTGAATTATGAAAAAATACCAAACTCTTAATATAGCGATATTTTCGCTTCCAGGTGAATTTCCCAAGAGCTATTTTTATTATATTTAGTGAATGTAAATAGACGACAATGAAATAAAAACATAAAATTAAAATTATCTATTTATTGTGAGCCGATAAGTTAGTTAAGTATATTTCGTAATTAATATATTTAAAAAGTAACTGATTCTAGTTATACAACAGAGATGTAGAATATAAACTAGATAGAAATAAAATATAAACAGAGGTGTATAACTATATTAAACAGAGATGTATAACCATATAAACCAATTTAGGGAACATAACTGTAGTTATTAACCTATAACATCCAAAGAGTAGAACTATAGAGATTTTTTGTTATTTGTTTCTTTTTGTATGTTAATATAACATATGTCAAAAATATGTGTTTGTTACATTTAAAAATTATCATTCTTCGGAAACCATATTTCACTGAAACGCACCTTATGGGAATTTAGGTGTCATAAGTTAAAAACTACAACAGCCCCATTTTATATATATATTATAAAATTCCTCCAATCAATCAAGCAAATTATCATATCCGCTTAAATATTAAAAAAAAATCAAATTCAATAATTTGAAGTGATCGATTAGTTTGGATATATTTGAATTCTAATTATTTATGAAATGAAAGCGTAACTGATAAAGCTAGATTACAAAGCCTGTAGATTTAAGCCGGGCATTATCGGAAACTAGAAGGCCGATTAGTTACAGGGTGGGCATTGGATATTTATGGAGGGATAATAAATTTAATGGCGTTTAGGGCTCAGCTCTAGGCAGCGATTAAAACTTGTAGCGGGGGAGTTAATCAGAGGTAGCCGCAACCACCTCCGGGCTAAACGTGTGTATAATTCCGACGGCCCTTTCCCGCAAACTGCCCGTTCCTGTCTTACTCCCACTAAACTATCCCTCGCTCCGTTTAAAGTTAGATTAACTCCCCTTCAGTTTATACACAATACTAAATATTTACTAATTACAAATGATTTAAAATTTACTCACCTTTCTTTGTATTGTAAATTATATGATTATGAAAATTTCTTTGGCGCCCAAACGACAATAAGATTTTTGATTGACAGCTTATCTACCTTCTTCTATTGAGTTCTAAAGTTCAAAATTTCAACTTTAATTGAGTAGCTCAGTCGCAAAGTTGGCTAGGTCTATCCTAAAGGTCACCCCCCCCCAAAAAAAAAAAAATACAAATCAACAAAAAACCATTAAAATAATTGTCTTTTTAAGAAAAAAGTGTCGAACCCACTAGCAAAAGGCTTATAATGAAACATCAAATGCTTACATTTTTACTACATCAAATGTTATGCGGAGAAAGAAAATATTTAAAAAACAAAAATAAAAAAAGACAATACCTATAAAATTAATGTTTTGCAATCTACAGAGAAATGTGCCTATTTTCTCATTTATCTATCTTATCTTTTTACCCTTGAAAAAACGATAAATGTTACATTTTAATGTTAAATAACATTCAAAGGCTGATGTTTAATATCTTGCATTCTTTATTTTATTGATTTGACTTATAAGAGGCAAAAAAACAAAAACAAATACAGATTATCAGAACCATTCAATTTGAGCTACATTTGTATGCTTTTCATGAGATTGGTATCCCATTTCATCTGGCAAAATTTTAAAAATTTCGAATGATGCTCTCAGAGCTCCAGCCAGGGACCAAACCATTTCCCTCGGTTAATTATGTTTCTAGAGTAAATAAGAGAATAAGACACGTCGATCATGCGCTTCACATTTAAAACTGATTCTATCACATTTTATCCCCTTTGGATAGGCAATATTCAAGAACATAAACAACGTGATAATTAATTTTTCTTAAACGTAATTTTTTAGAAATATATTCGATATTTTGAATAGGTAATTAATATTAACTCGTAATATATTTTGGAATATTTAACCACAATTTTAAAAATGATAATGTGAACATTGTCTCTTCCATGTTTAAAAACTTTTTTTGTGTTCATTCATCATACACTTATATTTCCTAGCATTTGACATGTTTAAATCTGGCACATCTCCAATCCTCCATAGCCTACTTTGTTATAATTTGTTTAATCACATTCTCATAGTCTAAAATTATTGTACGATTACTCAACTTCTTGTTACGGAATAGCTGTAGATTAAAAAAAAAAATTACAGAAGGAACAAGAGATGTGTGCGAGCATAAAGGATATGCAGTAGGTGGTATGTGATAAGGACTCGCCCCTCAGGGACTTAAAACGAAATAATTACAGGGGCCGTGTGAATTTCAAGCCAGCGACTTAACACAGGGGGAAGATAACACGCATATTAGCCCGGGTGGGGGAAAAACTAATTAATAAGTTAATTAAAGGGGCTTAGCCTTACCTCTTTATTAAGTATCAGGTTAAAGCAGGTTTTTCAGAGTTTGCTCAGCTCCGCCATGTTTTATCTTAATATTTGCCCCGTGAACTTCTTCATGTGAGTACACGAGTGTAGTATCAGTTAACTCATCGCCATCTTCAACTGATTACTTAGCGAAGTTTTCAATATCGTCTTTCTAAAATTATCTTTGAAGTCAGTGGAGAAGTGGAAATTGTAAAACATATTAATTTGTAGGAACTGTTTCTAATCAAAAGTTTTCTTTCCATCTAAATGAATGCAGAATTTCAACAGATGTAATACTTATGATGACCCAAAGATTATTTTGAATTTTTGGGACGCTAATTGAACATTTTAATCATAATCGTGACTATTTAATCTAATTAATACTGACTGTAAAAAAATATGTATACTTAACACCAATGCGGGTTTAAATAATTGAGGTACAATTATTACACAAAAATATCGAGCAAACAATTATAATTCAAATAATAGCAAGATTACAATGCAATAAATAGTAGTAAAAGAACTGATACTTAAAGTAACTACGATTCGCTGTCCAGGCTGTGCAAGCCAATAGTCGATCGCTTCTTTTTTATGGTCTGCTATGGAACCATCCAGAAAGGGTACATGACTATTCCAGACAGTTCTAGAGCTTTTTACAACTAAACAGAAATAAACACCTGTTTTAGTTTCACGTCAGGGTGTAAAATAGTGTCGAATATAATTCATCTCCATATCGTAACCTCATTTATTCTTTGCAACACAACTGAAATTAAAAACCTGTTTGTTCCAAGGTGCGCATACTACAATCCACAAAAAACAAACAAACACGTTGTAAAAACGTCCCGCAACAAAAAAGAGGTTGTCATGACATGAACGATATGAAAAAGGCTGCACGGCCAAGGAATAAAAAGCTGCTTCAGTTTAGGGATATTTTTTTATCTTTAAAGACATTACTGTTGGTACTTGGGGTCTTAGCTTAGTGAAGTATACATTATATGGAATAAAGAACTTTACCAATCTTAACTAACGAAATGCATCCCCCTGAACCTAGCACTTTGTTAAGAGAAGATGAGACTAAAATTACATGAGGCGCATTTTGAAATCCGATTCTTACACCGAGATACTCCTGTCAGACACCCCGTTCAATTTAATGTTCAACATTCCTTAAATAAGTATAATTAAATATCATAGATATAAAATTATATTAGAAGATATATTTTTAATGTAGATTTTATAGCTTCTCTTATAAAGACTTATTTTTAAGGCCCTTGCTCGTAAAGGGACTCTTAAACCCAGAGGTCTGTATGGTCATTAGAAGAGAGATGGCAATAAGCCCCGGAGAAGAGAGCGGCAAAGACCAACAGTGACAGATGACCGAAGCGACCCCCAGGGACCGCCCGGGGCAGCTACTCAGTTATTGGGGCCCGCCCCCCAAAACTGCCGAGTCAACACGGCCCAGGGCTTTGTCGCGGTTCTCTAGTGTTGACTCCCGCTGTCTCAGAGTACAGAATTTGCTGATGTGTGCTAACTACCCGCAACCCAACTCAAAGTGGTTCCTCATCGTAGAGGAAGATATTGAGGCCATATTGGTCAGGCATGAGACACCATACTGTATTCTAGTAGGGTCAATAAACAACATTACCTATAAACAATAACCGATCCAAATATTGTATGTGTTGTTAATGTTGAATCAATTTCTTATCAATTTATTTTGTGGTTGTTGTTACTAAACAATATTCCGGTCTTTAGTAGACCTTTCCTCCAATATTCTCCTTCCACTCAATCCTTTTCCGTCGGTAATTGCTCAATATGTAACCAACGAGTTTCCCCCTGCGAATAATTAGCGCACACCATCAATCAATGAGGTAGCCCTCATTAATATGAAAATGAGTATAATATAATAATAAAGGCTTACCGAACCCGATGGTTTAATATCGACACGACTATCCGCTGACTACTCACCTTCATCTACACAGATCTTCGACAGATCTGCCTTAACGCAATCCTTCCACTTCCGAAATGATAATAAGTATACAATCATTAGTATTAAAAAGGGATTTTCGTTTGCAATGAAAACTTGAAAAAAGAACAAATTCCAAATTTTAATAATGTTCTGATTTTCGGGTTTACCCTTTACCGGCGAAGACAAAGAAAAAAATATCCATTAATGTTATACATATTTTTGATTTTTGTAAGGAATAAAAAGAGTCTCAAATTTTACAATAAGTATATAGCATATAAAGATTTGATACACAGCCCTTTTTTGGGTGAATAACTATTGTTCGGCACTGGATAGGAAAGAATTCTTCGAAATTATGCTTCGGAAATCGAATTCGATGTAGGCATTAAAAAACATGTTATTAGAGCTGGAAAAAAAAACAAACGATATATAAGTAATTGATTAATAATTTTTTTCTTGATCTTCACCTTTAACACGTTCACGCCGGGACTGTTAAATGGTGTTCGCTCTATCGGGCGGGATCTATTCCAGGGCATTATGCAGTATTGGCAATCCAACAGTAATGAATACTATCCTACAAGTTATGTTAATAATACGATTTTAATTATAATTGTTATTAAAAAATAAATGTTTATACGTTAATACAAATAAATATAAAAATAAATGAATTTACGTTACATTTTCATTATTTTAATTTTCAGCTATACAGAAATTATTTCTACTTTCTTAACACTTTGGCTGCCATGTCACCTGAAATCGAGTAACTGTTATTTATATTATATATAATTAAACATTAAAATTGTGTAGAAACAAGAGCATGACTCTCAGTTATTCTTTTTCGGCAGTGAAAGAGATCGAAAGAGAGAGAGAGAAAGTTAAAGATCTAATTATTTGGCAGAGGCGGCACTCTAGTGGGAGCCACCCGTGGTATACGCCGTCCGATGAGGCAGTCAAGTGTGAGCCACCGGTGGTACAAGCCGGCGTGAACGTGTTAAACAAGAGGGTCCTAGGCTTTGATATGTTATATTCTGGTTGTAGTAGGGTATTTCTTTTAAGTGTTGGAACCGAGTGATTATTTTTCATCGCCTTTCAACAGTTCATCAAGTGTTTCTTATTTTTAAAGTTTCTCCTGAAGTTCTTTGTATTCATGAAAGTTTAGAAATGATTTTTCATGACTTTCCGTGTGCAACGGTTTTTCCTTTATCATGCGTTAATTAAAAAAACTATATTTACTTACTCCTTAATATTTTTTAAGTTTTTTTTTTTTTAACCATTACTTACCCGCATTCAGCCAAATTATTTAATTACCTGAGGTGATTGAATTACCTTTTATTGAAGTGGTGCAGAAAATTAGTCTCCTAGATTATATTTTATCTATAATTATTCGCTGAGTAATTATTGTACTGATAATTATTAAAATATTCATTAAGACCACCAGGATATACAATAACCAACGCTTCTAGAACAATAACTGGCGAAGCCTTTGCATATCCTAGTTGCCCCTCGGGCGGCGGCTACCCTCTTGGGGGGCCTAAGCCGGGGTCTTGGTAATTCATTGAGGGGCCAGTGAATATTCCAAGGGGCCTAAGATTTGCCCAAGATCCGGCCCCTTAAACATTCACGCCGCCGCTAAGACTTGACCGGCCTTAAATTTAATAAACCGACGCGTGAACTATTCAACGGTTAGCGCCTTGATTAAACCTCGAACGCTGGCTCGGAAACTCCCAAAGATGAAAATAGATTAGCTGCATGTCAGTCTGTAAAGGAGCAAGCAAAGATAAATCATGTTCACATTTTTATCTACAACCAAAAAGTTGTATATAAAAAATCAGCCATCACGTGACGCTCGGTAGATGTATTACATCGAAGTTGCTGATAATTCAATCGTTGTATGAATCTTTTTATTCCAATAATAATAAAGTTTGACATAAGAACGAAAAGCGATTAAAATTTGATCGGAATCGAATGAAAAGGTAAAAAGTTATTAACCTCCAGCCACATATAACCAACCCTTAATGACATTTATAACTTTAATCTCGTATAGACAATCAGAGATTTAAATCCCGTCGATAGCATATAAGATTCTAATAATTAACCACTCTCACCCCATACACACCGAAATAACATTTATGTGAATTTAACCTCTTCTTACATTTATTTGACCTATAAACGATTGTTTCAAGTGTAGTTTAAATCGGATAAACCTGCAAAGCTGAATAAATACCCCCTCTATCACCTATTGGTAAAAATGTTTATGAGGACTGAACCTCTTTATACCTTTTTATGACTAGTGAACGGAAATTAGTGAAAAATTTTATTGAAATTAGATGAACCGGTAAGAACTTAATTACCCTATTAATTACCTGTCCGTAATAATATTCTGAAAAATTGATCTGCTTGTACTCCCACTTGACCTATGAACGACATGTGTTTCTAATTTCATTGAAATATAATTAATCGGTAATCTAATAGTGGCCAAACAGGTAGGGAAGTTAACGGAGATATCAGTATTTAATAATATTTACATTAAATTGCTGTTCTTGAACGGAAAAAATGCATTGCACATGAGACAATTATTCGGTAAAAGTAATAAATCTTTATGGAACAGTCCTAAGAAAATGAAATAAAGGTTCGCATCCATAAAAGGGGAGTGCAGGTAATACTATTATCTTCTGAGGCGCGTCAATAGATGCTCCAAATATTTTTTATTTTTTTTTTAAATCTGTAACTTATTTGCAGGTTCAGCAACTCATATTCCAATATTTTCTTTATTTCCATAAATGTATCATATGGTTGAAGTTGCGAGGCTGTAGCCACATTTTCAAAACTTTCTAAAAAGACAATTATTTCACTAACTTTACAAAGATTTATAACTTTTTTTCATTTCCCTCCTCCGCTGGAATATGGTTGCATCTCAAAAAACTTTTTTTGATGGAAGTTTCAACTTCATTTTCAATTTTACTATACATACAAACAGCGATTAGGGAAATTTTCTTAGATCACAAATAATGTACTATTGGGGCAATAAGTACCACCGGTACTAATCGTAACTCAAACCTGCAATTAACACCATCTTTCCCTCCGAAGAAGAATATTGTAAATTTCGCCTTATGCTAACGAAACCAATAATACCATTGTGACTATATTCCAGCATCGTAGGTTTTGTCGTTATGATACCAACGGTATGGATAACTTAAATTTGATGTAAATATAAAATGTTTACCTAATAATTTTCAATTACTTTATTGTATGTACTGCTTTATGTTTTGTTATAATTAAGATCATAATATACTTCTCACATGTTTTTATATTAATTTGCTTTATGGTACAGGATTTTAAGTGTGCCTCCCTTTGTTGGAAATCAGTTGCTGATGGGAGATGATGTTAAGCTTCAAAAGCATTGGAATTGCCGCTTACGATAGTCCACCTGACCAGCTTAGGGAGCAAGTTGGAAGATTCCTCCTTTGTGGGGTCCTTAGACAAATATGCCCCTGATTACAACACTTATTTGACAGTTTAGGGAGGGAATAAGGAAGAGGGGTGGATGGAGGGGGAAGGGCTTGGCCTAATTAAACCCTTTGAACCCCTGACAAAGTGGCCGGTGCATATTTCTACACCAACTCCACACAGGGATTTATTAAAATACCTCACGGGCCCTCCGGATTATTTTACTCTTCTACCTCCGCGGCCTCGCTATCTCCCGAGATAAATATTCCAATAAGGCGCATAGCTCAGCCTCTGTACCAATATTACCTGTCAAATAAAACAATCAACTTTATAATCTTTGATAAAGGGGAAAGAAGGGGGGGGGGGGTGAGTTCTGGCGATTCCTACTCGATACGATAAAAAAATGTTTCAATTCTAAAAAATATTGGAAGAAATGAGACATCGGTGTGTTTAAGGACTGCTACTTCCAAAAGATTAAAAAAAAGGAAAACAAAATTCAGCTGTAAGGTTATGAAATAACAAATTACCTGATGGAGCTGAGTACTTACTTATACAATAATACTTGTTGGTGTCATTCTTCATGAAATCATATGTTCGGAGGATTGTGTTAAAGCAGATCTTTCGAAGTTAGGTCTGAATGGTGGTCGGTTTGGGGGAGAATGCAAGGAGCGAGTTGTGGTATCGGCATCGAACCTTCGGATTCGTTAAGCCTTCATTATTACTATTAAAGTTTTTTATCAAGATTTTCTTATAAATAGAAGAAAATCTTTCGGGAAGACTCGTATGCGTAGCATTCTGTTAATATATGTATCACTGTGAGATGTATCACACAGGAAGTACTTTGAAGGGAAGATTTCTTACGTATCAGATACTCGTGGGTAAGCCGAGTGTTACCAATCCTCAGCCTGGTGAGTACGACTTCTTCTCTTCTGATACGGCTTTACGATTCTTAACTTGTTATACCTGATAGCAGACCAGATCATTTGCTCATGATTTGAAAAAAAAAAAATGAATATTTCAAATTCAAATAAAATATTTTTTCATACTTCAACTTTAGTTCACTCAAAATATGGAAAATTTCACTTAGGCCCCTTGTTTTCTGAATAAGTTATATTTCCCGACCGTACAACGAGCAATCTCTGTTGCATTAATTTACATGATCACCTTTCACCATCATTAAATATCTGAAATTTAATTATAATCTTGGTTGGTTTATTATAACAAGAATTATTGTGTTGTAAGGTCGAGTAGACCATTTATATCGTTGCGCAAGCTATAATTTCGTAGGATTTTATACTTAAGCTTATCATTTCTAAATTTACCAGTGGCCTTATTACCAGTGACTGGAAAATTAGCCAAAAAACTAACCTGACAAGTTAATTGAATTAATTACTTTTTGTTCAAGGTGTGGGGAGAATGACGATGGACGTGAAGGCGGGGGGTGCCAAAGGAGGGGCACCCACGCCGAACACGGGAACCCAGGAGTGCGCCGGCTGCGGCAAACACATAACCGAGAGGTAATAATATAAATATGTTTTTTAATTATACATGTGGTATATAGTTAGTTATATATACATATATTTAATTCATAAAGATTAAAAATTACATACCTATTTTCAGGTACCTCTTGAAAGCATTGGATCTCTATTGGCACGAAGACTGCCTCAAATGCGGATGCTGTGATTGCAGGCTAGGAGAAGTTGGTTCGACTCTATATACAAAAGCTAATCTCATACTCTGCAAAAGGGACTACCTCAGGTATATAAATAAGAAGTGTACAAATTAAAATATGTTATTACAGTCGGAACATAGCTAGGAACTGTTCACATAGCTCCAAACTCCTTTGAGAAACCTAACCTTTCGACTAACCAGTTTCTTGTTTGATTGTTCTTCCCTGTCCTGGCAGTCATCTTTCATATGATATCTCCTGTGGGGTTAGTTGGCTCTCTTCAACTGAGGTTTGTTGGCGCAGTAGCACTTCACAAAAGCAAGGTAAACATAAAGTTTACTTTATCCTTTAGTTGCAGCGAGGAGGATGAGAGCAATATTTCCTATGCAGAAAGCGATGACAGTCTGAACTTCTATCTTCTTCTATTGTAATTCTATTTTCCCTTAACAGCTGTTAAAACCCGATTTAAAATTATTATACCATTATATTGCAGCTTTTAATAACAATAATATATGTCGGGCAGTACTTGAATGAGATGGCTAAACAACTCCACCTTCTAGGCCAACAGGCCTCCCATAGGGGGTTAATTGGCATACTCTGAATTGACGAATTCTTCAACGTTCTACGATCTCAGTATTGAATATTATGTGTTGAAAATAATACTTGAAGTACTGTAATACTTGGAGCTTACTCTGATATCCGCCCTATTGCGATTATATTAACAGGAACGACTCAACAATCAAAAAAGTGAAAACTGTTGCCAACCAACCCCGCTCTCCCCTACTATATGTATAATAATAAATAAAAAAAATAAAATCAATATTTTTAGGATAGACAATTCGCATTGCATTATATATGTTTTCATGGTGATAAACTTATTGCTTATCTAGTCCTATTTACAAGCTCCATCAAGGGTTCTCAATCAAAGGGTTCAATTTTTTTTAACCTTAATTCATATAAAGTTCCAAGCACTAAGGCCTGTAAAATAATGTATATTGTATGTTATTTTTTAGTGAGCAATGTTTTTCTTGTTTTATTATTATGATACATCTGTTGTACAAGTATTAACTACAAACAATTTTTTACTTTGTTTTTTTTTTTTTTCGATTCAGGTTATTCGGAAACACGGGTTATTGCGCGGCTTGTACCAAAGTGATCCCAGCCTTCGAGATGGTAATGAGGGCGAGAAACAACGTCTACCACCTGGAGTGCTTTGCGTGCCAGCAGTGCAACCACAGGTATTGTCAAATTTGCATTATTTTTAGATTAGATTTGTGGGGGGGGGGGGGGGTGGTCACCATTTTCTAATGGAACCCGACCCAAGGGACGTAATCTATTTTAAAAATTCAAATAGAAAAAATGGAAGAGAAAAAATTCCTATTGTGTTCAGTTAGAAATAATGATTTTTATTTAAGTAATAATTTATTAAGAGAATTTAATTCATTTATAAAATGATAACTACTGATATTGAAAAAAATAAACAGTATTGGTCCTGATCAGAAAAAAACGAGAGAGGATGGTACATTTTTTTAATGAAATATTACGATTGGGGATTAAAAAAAATAATAATAACTTGATGAGTTTTACAGTTAGACTCAATTTTTTATTGAATAATAATGTTATAACAAACAACCACTTTTCTTTAAGGGATCAAAAAAAAATCCCACCCAGTACTGTATTGGATTAAGAATAAATTTTTTGTTAAAATAGCAATTTTCAATGCCACACAAACAATATAAACTCAATTATCGAAGAAGTACTCACAAAAATTTGTATTCAAATATTCTCAAGCTGCAAGCCGCTGTTAATCAGGTGTGATCGAGTAAATTTAGGTCAGTCGGATTTTGCCACAGGGGGCGTAGCTCAGATGGTAGAGCGCTCGCTTAGCATGCGAGAGGTACCGGGATCGATGCCCGGCGCCTCCAGTATTTTTTTTTTAGCTTGTGTTAGTTTTTAATTTTTGTTAAAATAAATCGATAAAAGTATCTGCAAAAATATTATAATAATCAATAAAAAGAATTTAAAAAAATTCAATATTTTAAGGATAGACAATATGTTTTCATGCGGATAAAGTTATTACTTATCTACTAGATAATATCTAGTCCTAATTACAAGCTCCATAAAGGGTTCTGAAGTAATAATGTTATAATTTTTTTTTTAACTTTAATTTGTATAAAGTTCAATGCACTAAGGCCTGTAAAATAATGTTTATTTTGTGTATGTTATTTTTTAGTAAACATTGAGCATTTTAATTACTTAGAAATAAATGATTAAATTATCAGAATACTTACAGATTATATCAGAATAGAATGGAATAGAGAATAAAATAAAGTATGGAATTGGTTTGCATACATTCTAGCCTGGTTTTTAGCCATGCTGGAATCAAATTATAATAAAAATAATTAGGGACTCTCTCCTCTAATTGAAAAGTCTAATAAATTGAAGCTTGAAAATGCAAAGGGAATAAATGGAGTGGACTATTTTCTAACAACAAAAAATTACTTATAGGTACCCATTTCCTAAGACTGGCTTAGGCACACATAAGAATTTAGCAAAAAAAGAGACTATTTTTTATTTTTTGGAACTTATGCCCTTTTGCGTTTCCACGCTTATCATTAGCAGGTCATTAAAAAATAACTTATTAAGAAGTACCAAAAGAGCCGATAAAATTCAATGTATAAACAGAAAATTTTGTAGCATAGCCACTTATAGTTCAACGCAATGTAATTACAAAGCAAACAACAAAATTACGTATGTAATGTATACACGTATAAGTTAGTAAAATGAAATAAAATTATTAATAAATATTTATTTGTTAGGGAAGATATATACATTGTGAAAAATAAATAGGACGTTTTTTTTGCAGTTCGGTGTCATAATTGAATCCACAGATCTAATTAAATGTTTTTTGATCTTGCCTTACAGAAGTATATTGATGGATTTTTTGAACTAATTTCATTTTGCTGAAAACAATTACGGGTTATCCATTTAATATACTCAGTTGTTTAGAACCTTGAGTTTTTGAATTATAGAGAAGCCTTTTGTGAGAAATACCTATACATCTCATAAACCACTTATTTTTATTTTATAAAAATGTCGGTCTGTTCCTTATTGCATATACAGGTATAATTTTATTAAAAATAATAAGCAACTTATAAATATGGTGTGTTATTGCTTAGGATGGTTTATCAAATGTGTTACCAAACAAAAAATAAAATATAAGAGCTCCTTCAGTAATCACTAAAAAAAAAAAAAAAAAAAAAAAAAAAAAAAAAAAAAAAAAAAAAAAAAAATATCTTTCTAAATAAAAGTTCTTTTTTCATAAAATATAATAGAATAATATTAGTTCGATGTAGCTAGGAACCTCTTTGGAACGGAGTAACAGTTGTTTGTCATTGGAGGTTCCCCATAGGTTATAATAATAAGTTACTTCCAGCACTACAGTATTAGTAAGAAGTAACTTAAAAATATTCGTGGGAACAGAGCACGTCAGCACCGCCGTATAACCTTCCATCAGCCCTGGATTCTTTTGTGGAACGATGCAATGCAGTGAGTGGTGTGCGAGGCATTTCGCTGCCACTTGCTAATTGTCTCACAGACTACTGACGACTATTGACGAGCAATTAGCGAGAGGTTATTAGCGATTCTCTGTGCTGCTAAAAATCTTAGGATTTATCCATTAAGAGTTGTCAGGGCAGTAAGAATAGTCTCTTAATAGCTAGTGACATCAAAAGATTACTCACAAAAAGTAGCGGTATTGTTGAACTTGCCGTCATTTCTTCTTGCATCTTCTGACAAGGGCTAGTGCAGGGAAGTTTTTGGTAATTCATGAATTATTATTATTAATATGTTTTTAAACAAATTATTCTAGTAGAAGAAGGAAAACTCAAGCTTATCTCTTAGCCAATTACCAACAGAACTAAGAAAAAGGCAAGAAGCCCTCTCACCATACCCCCCCCCCCTTGTACAAACTCCTTGGCCCCCCTAACCAGGACCCTGAGTCAACAGATTGAGCAAATAAAGTCAGAGTAAGGAGCTGGCTAGCTGTAAAAACTGTTTAATGGCCCTCAGCCCCTATGAGAGAGCACACTAAATCTGCCGGCTTTTTCCTTTATAGCTGCTAACAACACCAATAACCTTAGGCTATATTAATGTCTTTCTCACTACTTTGTTACTCCAGGTACAAATAACTTCCTTATATAATTTATCGCAAGGTCTTTATTGTGCTATGGTCGTAAACATACATTATTTATTTTCTGTAATTCAATTATAGCTCTTATTGGCGACTTCTAAAAACACTATGTGTTATGTGGAGTCTGAAAAAAAGGATTTTTACGGTTTTCTTGCCGTAAGTCACGAAGAAAATTATTCAACAAAATATAACTAATCCATGAGCTAATAGGCACTATTTCTTTTAACAAACTATTTCTTAATGCATCTCGCTGGTGGAAGATGTAGATATTTCGATTGCGATAAGAAAAGGACACAGATACCAACAGTATTCTGAATTAAAGGGATTATTTTAGGAAGTCCGCACTAAGGTAGTATGTCTCTCTCTGTCTTATTTTTTAAGATAAAGTCACTCAATGCACACAGTCTTTAGAACAAAAACCAAGATCATCCTCGACTTAATGATTTAAACGAATACAAACGAATGAAGTCTAATAGCGGTGATCCTTTCTCAACTACGATGTGCCTTTCTCTAAATTAATTTTCTAAATTATCCGAAAAATACTTCTACGTCGTTTTGATCCTCTTGAAATATTTAAGTTTATTCCTAATCATCAATTCTTCTTTAAAAAATTCAACTGTACAGCAATGCCATAGTTTAGTTGATTTTATTTCTAATTCTTTACAATACAATACAATACAATAAGGCTTAACGGACCCGAAGGCCCGACGCCGACACCACCAATCGGTCCCTACACACCTCCATCCACTTACCACCGTCCAATCCCAAATTCACAAGATCTGCTTTCACCGAATCTTCCCACCTTCGCCTAGGCCTACCCCTCGGCCGTTTTCCAGTCGGCAAAGCGCTCATCAATCTTTTAGGAATTCTTTCACTACTAAGACTCATCATTTTGCATGCCCACTTTAGCCGACGCGCAGCTATAGACTCGATTACATTTGCCGGGTAAAGCTCACGCAATTCTGCATTGTGTAGCCGTCTAAATTCTCCTGTTGACTCATCTTTCTTCGGCCCGAATATTCTACGCAGCACTTTATTTTCAAGCACCATAAGGCGTTTCTCATCCCTTACTGTAAGCGGCCATGTTTCACAACCGTAAAGAACAGTCGGAAGAATTATAGTTTTGTAAATCCTAATTTTTAAATTTCGGGATAAAAGGCGTGACCCAAGTAATTTTGCAACCGAGAAATAACAAGCATTTCCCGCCTTTAATCTAGCCTTAATTTCCTCTTCGATTTCGTTTTTTCTAGTTACAGTAGATCCTAAATTTCTCAACGGCTTCGAATATTTCCTCTTCTACTTCAATATCGCCAAAATTGTCACCGTTTCTACAACTAACCATATATTTTGTTTTTTCCGTATTTATTTCTAGCCCTACTTCTTTTCCGGCTTCCATCAATGCTTTTGTATTTAGTTCTATCGTTTCCACGTCGTCGCCAAGCAAAACCAAATCATCAGCGTAACCGAGTACGGATATATTTCCCCCCAGATTCAAACCCTTTCCGGTATTTATCACCTCCCTAATGACATATTCTAGAGCTAAAATAAATAAAACAGGGGATAGCGAATCCCACTGTTTCAAACCAGAGTGAACCTCGAACTTCTCAGAAAAATAACGACCGATTCTTATTTTATTGAACGTTTCGGTCATACACATTTTTACTAAGTTCACTAACTTCTTCGGTATTCCTAGTTCAGTCAGGATGTTATACAGTTTATTGCGGTCTATTGTATCATAAGCCTTTTTAAAGTCGACATACAGTTGATGAACAATACCATTGTATTCTAATTTTTTCTCTAATATTTGACGGAGGGAGAATATTTGGTCTACGGTAGATCGGTTCCGTCTGAAACCACATTGATAATCTCCGATAATTTCCTCGGCGTATTCGGTTATTCGGCTAGTCAGTATTGACGTAAATACTTTATAGCAGACCGGAAGGTGTGAGATCCCACGGTAGTTATTAGTGTCTGTCCGCGACCCCTTCTTGTGAATCGGTATAAGTATAGACTCTTTCCATTCTTCGGGTACTTTCTCATACTCCCAGATCTTTTTAATCCAAAGATGTATTTTTGAAATCCCAGCTTCCCCACATGATTTTATTAGTTCGCTAGGAATATTATCCTATTTCTTTATATTATCCTATTTTTATATTATCTAATTATTTAGAGTTAAAAAAATATTGTCCCAGTGTTTTTCTTGATATTAGTCCAGCGTTTGACAAAGTTTGGCATGAAGGGTTGCTTTCCAAACTAAAAATTTTACTTTCTCCGATCTAATATTAAATACTACTTTCATACTTTCTGACAGTCATTTTTCGGTTGAGGTAGGGATTGCAATCTCTGGCATTAAGCGTATCAAAGCAGGAGTGTCCTAGGATCAATATTATTCAACATATTTATATATCAGACCTACCACAACACCCAAACACACCTCTGGTCACATTTGCTAACTATGATGCAATTCTTTGTTCAGATAAAAATCCTTTTCTTGCAGCTAAAACTCTCCAGAACCACCTGGACGATAATGTTGACTGGCCCGCCAGGTGGAAAATTAAAATGAATAAAAAAAAGAGTGGGAGCGTTGTGTTCACACTTAATCATGAACGAGTAAAGATATTTTAAGGAATATTTGGAAAAGGAAAATATGCACATTTTTGTATTTCTGCCGTGAACATTATTAAGAATGCAAGAAGCAGGGAGAGGGGGGGGGAGGATATTTGAGCAACACAAATTGTTTTGTTTTCCATTGTCCTCGCCATAATGAAGGGTGACCCTTTGACCATTGTCCATTGTTGTGTCAGCTATTGTTGTAATAATTAATTTCGACAACAAGAACACCGTGTTACAAGCGTGAAACGCGATTTCAATTTAGTTTTAACGTTAAAAATTTATTCCACGCGTCCTTTAATGGAACGGGATCGATTCGCATGAAAAATAGCGCAGCGATATTAATTATATCACTAAAAGTACGATTTTTGTTTCTTTTGTGAGGCTCCCTGTACCCCTGCATTATTGATACTGCGGATGGCTATCCTTGTTCTGCCCAATGTACAGGATTACTAATTCAATTACAAAGGTTCATTTACGGTTAGAGATGAATCGTTGAAACAGTGGGTAACTGACGAAATTATTTATACGAGCCATTTAGTTGACAGAATGACTCACTGCAATTTCAACATTTTTCAGTTTTTTTATTTGATACAACTACTGCAATACAACATTTTTTTTATTTTATTAATCAATATTTCAATTCAATTAAACTTAAAACTGTTTTTTAGAAAAAAAAATAGAAATGATATCTTCAATCCCTCTAAAGATCTTCGAACCTTTGATAACGTCACAAATGAACCAATTTTAAATATGTTTAATTACATCTTATAATAAAACATAATTTGACAGAAATAATCATAATTATTAATAATATCTTTTCTTATAGCAAAAACCATTTATTTTTTTTGTAACTTTATAGATGTTTTAGAATTTTATCCTAAAATAACTTTTATGAATGGTCAACTTAGTGACAATTTCACAAATATCATCCAGGTTACTGTATAAAGGTACAGACCTAATGAAGTAGGAATGATTGGAGTGCTGTAAAAAAATAAGAAGGCAGCTTTTTTTTTTTAAACTCCGCTAAAGGGGTCACCTGTTGTGAAGTGGTTAGGATAGCAACCTACAATACTAAAGGTTGGAGGTTAGCGTCCCGCGATGGCCCTAGGATTTTTTAAAGGGAGTGAAAAAATCCTTGGCTATACCGTCCCTCAGATAGGACGTAAAATGAAGGTCCCGAGCCGGTGCGATGTCATGTACTCGTTGAAGATTCCTATTGGGCCGCATCGTGGCCGAGGGGATAGCGTCTCCGACTCCCACTCTGGCGGTGCATATTCGAATCCCGCCCAACCCCGCTCGATTCTGTTCGGGGACGGCCCCACTGAACGGAGTCAGCGGCTTGCCATGGATTAGAAGAGGTTGGTTACCCGTAGATAACCTGTCCCGATTAGCCCTCGTGGCATAAAGCGGACGGTAAAAAAAAAAAAAAAAAAAAAAAAAAAAAAAAAAAAAAAAAAAAAAAAAATTAGGTTGCTCGGAAGTGGTTCTTATTTGGGTTCTTATAAAGAACGTTTACCTGGTTGAAACTTAAGTATGTAATTATTTCCACTTCATTAATTTCTTTGTTCATCCATCTTCCATCAGTATATTTCAAACCTAAATTCATTGTAGCTCTAAGCTACTAACTCAAGTAATGTTAGTTGATCGCAATTTGAGATTTATAATATTCTTGTTATCAGAAATATAGAAATAAAAGAAAAAAAAATTAATATTCACGATTAAGCACTAAAATAAACTTCAGAGAGAAATTGGAAGGCTTTTATAGTCAAAATCTCGCTAGTTAGTCAGACTGGCTTAGATGATAGATACAGTTAGACTATGATTCACTGTTTTACTTACTCACTGCTCTACTCTCTTCTTGCTCCTTCTCCATAGGTGTTTCATTTTTTCAGATGTTTAGCTTTGATGATCTTTCCGAAAAATATTCTTTAGAACTATAAACTAGTAAGGATGATGAATAAGGGAAGTATATGAGCAAGGATGATTGGCGTGAAAATAGACATTCACCAGGTAAAATAACGATTCATTTTCAGTGCCCTGGTCCGTTTTCAATGTCACTCACTCATCCGCATTATTTTCACTTCAATATTAATCATGAAAAGGAATACCTTTGAAAGGAAACGACCGCTAATTGAAGGGAACCAAACGGCTATGGAGGTGGAGAGGGGGTGGTGAAGGGGGTGGGGAGGAGGCCAGTTATAAAAGTTTCACTTTACACTTAAAAATTAATCTCCCTTATCGGATGCCAGTCATTTCCCCCTCCGCAGTCTTTGAAACCGCGCTCATCCGTGGTTTTTTTTATTTTATATTTTTTTTTTTTGTTCCGCCCTCCCCTAAACCAAAGGCGCCCCCTCGAATATTTATTTTCCCGACAGGGGCTATTCCGGATGGTGCCGTTACGCAAGACAATGGTCTATATTAAATAAGCCAGCGATGCGGGTGACAAGCTCCTGTCCGTCACGGGCAGCCATGCTCTTTTAGTTCGCCGTCTCTTCCATCGGCTTAGAGTTATTATTTTTTTTCTTTTTTTTTTTTCTGTACGGACACAATTAGAAGTGTCTCACAGTGGAGCAGATTCGAATTTAGGAGTCATAGAACTTCAATTATTGTTATAAAAAAAATAAAAGTTATTATCCGAAAGGCTTGAATCTGGGAGGAAATATATCCGTGCTCAGATATGCCGATAGTTTGGTTTTTCTTGGTGAGGACGCGGAGAATAAACAACTGAATACAATTGTTGAAAACGTTGATGAAAGCTGGTCAAGAACTTGGGATGGAAATAGGTAAATACCGATAAGACAAAAAATATGGTTAGCAGCCGTGACGATTTGCTGATATTAAAGTAGAAGGGAATAGTTTTGAACACCTAGAGAAATTAAGATATTTAGGAGCGTTGGTAACTAGAACAAACGGTATCGATGAGGAAATTGAAGCTAGATTAAAATTGCTTAGGTTGCCTTCTGTCCCGAAACATAAAAATTAGGATTTACAAAACTATTATTCTTCCTAGGGTCCTTTCTGGACGCGAAACCTAGCATGGAGGGATGAGCAAAGGCTGAGGTTGTTTGAAAATTAGGTATTGCGTAGAATATTTGGACCGTAGAGGAACGAAACAATCAACGGAGAATTTAGAATTTCACACAATGAGTGAACTTCATCCAGTAAATATATTGAGCTGATTGCAACGCGGCAAATAAAATGTGCCTGTTTGTTAGTTTGTTTTAACGTCACTTTATGACACTATGGCTAATCGAACGATGCTACAGTGGGATTCCCAAATTTTGCCTGTTCGTGTATAATTACGATAGGGGTATTCAACGATCATCATTCAACGATCAATGACATCGCACAGGCTAGTCGGAGACGCTATCCCCTCGGCCACGCCGCGGCCCAATAGGGATCTTTAACGAGTACATGACATCGCACCGGCTCGGGACCGATCTTCACTCACTCCTATCCGAGTGACTGCATAGACAAGGATTTTGTTACTCCCATTAAAAAATCCTAGGGCCACCTCGAGACCCGAACCCGCGACCTTTAGTATAGTAAGATTCTATGCTAACCATGACACCACAGGTGGCCCCAAAATGTGCCTGTATAATAGCAAAACTCGTTTGTGATCGAATCCCTAAAAGATTAATAAGCACGGAGCAAACCGGGAAACGTCCGAAGGGTAGGCCGGAGGTGGATGAATTGCGTGAAGGTAGATCTGTTGAAGTAGGGTCTGGATGGCGGTCGGTGGAAATAGGTTCTTATTCAGATAGATCAAGCCATTATAAATGAATTTTAGTTAAGCTACTAACTCAAGCAATATAGTTGACTGAAATTTGAAATTTATGAAACTCAATTTAACAATGGAAATTGATAGAAATAAAAAAAAGGAAAGAAATATTCAAACATGTTTCACGACTATGTATTAATGGAAAAATATGGTAGGAAATTGGTATGCAGGGAGCGGGTTGTGTGTTGGCATCGAACCTTTGGATGGAAAAAAGAAATTGGTTTAGATTTTATAGAAGTCGTAAATTAGAAAATCTTATTGCAACACTGATATGGGTTTGAACAATTATTTATTTACAATGTCAGACAAACAATAAGAAAAAAAATAATAATATAGTATAAATAATAATATAAGGAACGGTTTACTTTGATAGTGACTAGCAATTACTCAAAAGTAACTGTATTCTTCCGCTCTTCAGGCTAGACTCGCTCAATTTCACATCCATAAAAATCCATAAAATTCTGTATATTTTTTTGTACGAAACGAATTTTTTTTGTACTATATAGTACTATATTTAATTTCGTTTCGTACAAAAAAATATACAGAATTTTATGGATTTTTATGGATGTGAAATTGAGCGAGTCTAGCCTGAAGAGCGGAAGAATACAGTTACTTTTGAGTAATTGCTAGTCACTATCAAAATAAACCGTTCCTTATATTATTATTTATACTATATTATTATTTTTTTTCTTATTGTTTGTCTGACATTGTAAATAAATAATTGTTCAAACCCATATCAGTGTTGCAATAAGATTTTCTAATTTACGACTTCTATAAAATCTAAACCAATTTCTTTTTTCCATCCAAAGGTTCGATGCCGAAACACAACCCGCTCCCTGCACACATATTTCCTACCATATTTTTTCATTAATACATAGTCGTGAAACATGTTTGAATATTTCTTTCCTTTTTTTATTTTACTATGTTAGATTCAAATTGTGATAAAACTCTTATAAGTTAAAGAGCCACTCATATTATTTCATCATTAAATTAAAAAAAAAAATTTGGTATTTTTTCTGACTTATGTATGTACTTGATACCTACATCAAGTAGATTTTATCAAAATCTAAGGAGGGGAGGAAAAATTTTGAATTTCGGCTGGATGATTTGACATGGAATGGCCCAGTATGTTTTCTTCCATCACAGTATTTTTAGAGGTCAAATACAAATTTCTGTTTTTATCCTTGTTTATGAGTTCCTGTGTTATCCATTTTAGAACTACTTTTTCGCAATAGCATTCAAATATTCTACCTATTCCTATTCCTATTCCTATTCAAATATTCTACCTATTCCTTAAACATAAGAAATTCTCAATAATAACAAACAAAGAATTTATTCAGCTAATTTTTTTAAATGTTATTGTAGAGAGGGGATATGTAAAAAAGGGGAAAGAATGCAAGTATAAAAACATTGTAATCCAGCACAAGCTGGTGTAGTGGCAATAAGAGAGAGAGATCCTGTTTTTACAGGACATGGACTAAATCCCTACATCGGGCGGGGGCATCAACAGCTCCATGTTACACCAACTGCCAACATTTTTATCTCTCTTCATTCTGTTTTTTTTTTTTTTTTTTTTTTTTTTCCTACATGTATATAATTGCTTTTAAAGTCCCTACCAGCACTCCTTCTTTTAAACTATTGTGTTTTAAACCTAAAATATGGAACATGTATCAATAGTTTTCATTGAATTATAGCTATCCAAAATTGTAGGAAGTACCATTTACTTCTGGTTGTCTTGGATATTGTATTAATATTAAATTTTCGAAACAATAATCAGTCATAATTGTCAGGCTTATGAAAATAGTATACATAGTTATTATTATTTATTAGTCAAGTTTGTGTGTGATCCTCTATTTTACCTCAACTTTTACAAATTTTCGTTCAACGTTTCGGCACTCACGCCATTGTTAAGATTAACATCTGTGACCACAAAATATTTTCAATAAAATAGGCTGAATGACCTTGTCATGAAAAATAAAAATTCTTTACTAGTTAAAAACTACGGTCCTTCTCAAGTGGACATTAAAGCTTGAGTAGAAAAGGACTGTAGTTTTAACTAGTAAATTTTTTTTAATTTTCATGACAAGGGCATTCAGCCTTTTTTATTGAAAATATTTTGTGGTCATAGATGTTCGTCTTAATAATGGTGTGGAGTGCCGAAACCTTGAACAAAAATTTTTAAAAGTTGAGGTAAAATAAAGGATCACAAAAAACTTGACTAATATCTGTCTAGCCTCAAATCAATAAAGAATTACCATAATTATTATTTATATTAAAGCAGTTTTGATAAATAATCGAGCCAAAATTAACCCACGCTATTCGGTTACCAGGAAGACTCAATGATCGCTCCAACTCCAATCTCAATGATCTCACTTTAAATCATTTGTCTCTTTGGGAAATTCGTACCTTTTTCGTTTGTACGTAAAAGTTTATCAGGCTGTAATTTTAATGTTTCTGTTGTACTAATAGGAAATAAAAAGGTACGAAGAGAAATGTTCTTAAAAGTGCTGTCCCCAAAAATTATTGAAATTGGAGTTAAGTCATTTGAATCTTGCCAAATCCTAAATATAATATTATTTTAAGAAACAAGATACAATTTTTGATTACACCAATGAACGCAACATGCACAGAAAAGACGAGTAAGTAAGTACGATACATTTACAAAAAAAACAAAAAAACATAGATGATAATGGAATCTTAGATTTATGTTACATTTTGGTATCTCCTTGCCGTTAAATTTATTTTATTTTTTGTTCTTCAATGTTATCAATATTTATAGTAACTTCATAAGGTAAATTAACTTAAAAAAGAGTACCTATTAAAATAATTAAAATATGGGTTTTGTGAAAATACAAAAAAAAAAAAATCAATTAAATTCTTTGGAATATTTTCGATCCGATACTTATTAGGTTATACAGATCAAATATAACACACATAGAGTGTGACTGAAAATCTTTGTCTCCCACCCTTTGTTCTTGCTCAGTACTTCTGCTCGTTTTGATCTGATAAGTCCTACTCCCAGGTATTCCTTCCACCTTTTCGATGACCTGTTTAACGTTATCCACGCTGTCTGTCAGTGGAACGTTTTGGGACTCAAGTTGGGTTATGGCTTGTGCGAGAAATACGCAATTGTTAGAAATGAAGGCAAAGTCGTTCTTTATATTAAGTTCTTCTAATAAAGACTTGGCTGTATTTATCGCTATTCCTTCGTCATCAAGATTTGAAAGGACATTATTGATTTTATCGTAGTTCTCGTCACTTCTTATCGTAGTGCCAGTCACTATTTAAAAGCATCAGCAAAAGCATTTCCCACTGGATAGGTCTGTTAACTTCAGTCTCAACTTTATGTGAATAGAGAAAGAACACACAAATCGGGCAGGTAGAAAGGCAGAAGGGTTGCCGCCTGGGAAGAATAAAATATACCGTTTGTAAAGGCAATTAGTGGGAGCACCCCCCTCCCCCAGGGGCCTAACTCCAGCTCCCACCCCCTGCCTATACTTACCCATCTCAACTCTAATGGTGTAAACTTTCAATTTACGCTGATTAAATTTACAAAACAAACAGTACAGGGATTAAAGACAAAAAATATATAATGACAATGTATCAAAATCATAACACTATTAAGTGTAACCCAGGGGCCCGGTGTGGCTGTGCGGTAAAGCGCCGTACTCCCATGCCGGAGCTGCGGGTTCGAGTCCCGCCCTGGGTGGTGCTTTTCATTCGTAGGAGAAGTATCACCCAGTGCCATGGGTGTTAGTATGGGCAGTATAGGGCTTCACTGGAAGCCTTAAAGTCCCAAAAAAAAAAAAAAAAAAAAAAAAAAAAAAAAAAAAAAAAAAAAAAAAGTGTAACCCAAACTTACTCGCTTGAAAATCTTTGTAGGTAAAATAAGCATAATTAATTAATAATAGAGGCTGCGATCGAGGCTAATGATTTTTATTACTTTATTATGAATTTACACATATTATGCAAAAAAAAAAAGGTAGCCAGTATAAGTAATATTTTTTTTTTAAATGAGTTTGATTGGATGGTATAACTTCTGTTTTAGAATGAGCAGATCTTTGCAATGGGATGTCAAAAAAGGCATAAACCATGCTTTTTAGGATATAATAACGCATAAAAGATACAAGTACACTGGGAAGAAAATCGATCAATGTAATGTCAAGCATTACAGGTAAAGACCATGTTTTTCATCTTTCCTGTCACAGGTGGTAGAGCCAATCACTGCCCATAGTCGCAGGGGTCCTTCGATCAGTTCTCAATTTTGTGATACCCCAATATTGCGTTATTGACCTCTTCTCCTGGTTTCATTCTCTGTTCTTAGATTTTTCTTCTTTCTTTGTGCGTTTTTTCGATAAAATATGTCGTTAAAGTAATTTCGTCTCTTTTTATTTCATCGAAAGGATTCAATTATTTTAACCAACCAAGGCATTATTGGCTTGGATTTATTTCCTATAGCATAAATTTGACCTTATTCATAGTCAGCAAGTATCACATTTGACGATTTTAATGCCTATTACAAAGACTTTTTATTTTCTTTTTGTGGGCCACAACCAGTTTATTTATGAGAAAACTACGATACGGATAGATATTTGTGAGAAAGAAATCGAAAATACCTGCCACAGAATTCTATCATTCTTGTCTATTTAGATGACATATTTTTTCCCTTAACCTTTCATATAATACAAGTATTTCTTTATTGTACTTTGATTATACTAATTGATATTACACATGAATTAACATTTTGTGGTATTAGATAACTGCAATGAATATGGAAATGTTGGATACCCCGAAAAGTGGTTTTAACAAATCATCTAAAAAAAATCAGCCAGGTGCTTCAGCCTAATAATAAATTTAAAATTTTGCTTACGCCTCAGATTTAAATTTGGGGATCAGTAGAGCTCAATGTGTGAGTGAAGCTTACGCTTTAGATTCTTTGCTCTTCACGACCATTCTTATATAACCTGGGGTCATGAGGTCAAGCCCATCCATTACAAAGAGAATAATACTAATTAGGTTGAGCGTGGTCTTGGTCAAATTACATCCTTACAAATCCGTTGGCTCGATTACGTTCACTATGTGAAACACGTTTAGATTTTTTTTTATTATTGAACTAGTCTAAAAATATAGAAATAAATGGTTAGAAACTGTATATAAACACCTTTGTCCCAGTATTTTTTTTTTATTGCACCTGCATATCCCTATGGTATGTAGGTTCTAAAACAGATCGCTGCAATTCTAAATAAATTAGCTACTGGGCTACTGCTATGTTGCGGAAAGGTATGTATAAAATAATCCATGAGTGACCATGCGCCATGGAGTCGGTATGGTGAAGAGGGCACACCGGCATTGTGAGGTCCTCAAACGCCACTTCATCCTATTTCACGCGCATTATTCGGAACAATCCAATCCCAGGTCTCTAGCCATTATCAGTCCACTCCACTCCTCCTCTATCCTCTCGTATGTGAATTAAATTCCTCTCCACTTCCCCGTTTTAGCCTTCAGAAAACAAAAAAAAAATCATTCTGCGGGATTTTCCCGGTAGATACGATATCCCATCATATTAAATAATGAAAATTGCACAATTCAAAAAAAAAAAAAAAAAAAATCTGAGGAAAACAGTGGAATCCTCTGGCCGAATCAATATCAGATATATTGATTTAGAGGAAAAAAGTTTCAACCGCTTATTTCATTGTTAAAAATGAAATTAAAATAGACCAATGAGCATAAATGAATTCGATCAAGACAATAACTTTCTTATATAATAACTTTACTTGTGGCCAATGAAATGAGCATTTAAAGTTACAGGGCTTATCAGTTCTTCAATATCTAAAACGTCTGACGTTAAATTGATGCGCCAACGTCAGATCAATTTTTGAAGAATTATGTTAGGGCTGATTATTCGGAATTAGGTTTCGAAAAGATTCTATGGGTATTGTTTTTTCTCACAATACCATTCCATATTACTTTTGTGGAATATGTATAACTTCATCCTTAGTTAAATATATGTCAAGACAAAAAGTGAGTCATCCATGGAGCTGCTTAAATCCTTCTTCTTTTTTTTATCAAGATCTCCCTTTTTTATTACCTACTTATCAGAATAAAAAGAATTATCAATTTTTTTTTTTATTTTTTTTTTTACGTATGATTACATTTTATTACTTTTACGCATAAGTTTCCTTTTAAATAAACTTTGTTACACATTTAAATCTTCTAGAAGAAAATATGGTGGCGTCAGATTCATCGATAAAATTCTAGTTGATGTAGTGAACGTCATCGTACCTCGTTGTTAATCAAATCTATACGATCTATATCTATAGGAATCGTTTAATATCCAGTCGAAAGCCAAGAAACCATTTTTTCTGTGTTTTTTCAGTTGGATGCATTTGACTACATTAAATCGAGTGGGAATGAAGAAATGAATATTAATGTCAAGAGAAAGTTGAGAGCAAAGATAAAATAATAAGATTTAGCAAACGCTTCTGATTTAACCGACAAATTTAAATCACTCTGCAAAACAAAAAGCTGTAAAGACGGATGGATGAATCACACTTCATTACATCCTAGTATAACACTGACATACTTTTTAAATTAATGAGTTTTCAATTTCTTTGAAAAAGGAGCTATCCCATTTTGAAAGCAGACGCCTCATATGAACGATAACATTTTTATGACATTTTGTAAATACCATTGAGGGGTTTGCAGCAAAAAAGAGTCAACTCCATTAGAAAACTGAATTATTGCGAATTTCTCAATGGAATTTGGCCAAAACAACTAGACGTAGTTTTTAGTAGTATAATTGGTCGACAAAGCCTATTTAAATGCATTATCTATTTTTGAACAGTTTTTTTTTATTTCCCCTTAAATTTTAAATAATGGAGTTAACTCTTTGTTGCTGCGAACCCTTCAAATCTTCGCTTTAGTTTTGAATTACTTAAGTACAAGTGTATCCCTTGTATAAAATAAAGTGTACTGTGTACTAAGTTCGAGTCAGGAGGCAATGGTAGGATATCCGTACATTTTAACACGGATCGTCTCTGATGCAGAGAGAGATACACTGCTATGGCAAAACTTGCCTTTATAAATTAAAAGATTATAGAGGAAAACCTAGCGTTATCTCAGTCAGTAATGTACCCAAGACCCATCATGTGTTATTTAGAGCAGATTTTAAGCATTCGTGATGTTTTTTTCTTAGCTATTACTAAATTATTTAAAGGAAATTCATAACCATATACCTAAGTTATCTAGTATATAGGAAAACAATGAAATTTATTAGCAAGGAGGAGACAGATTGCCCCCAAAGGGGCTAAAAAGCAAACAGTGAATCGGAGCAATTAGACTCAAGAGAGCCTGGAGCTATATAATCCGCGGCTATAGTCAAAGAGATATTACTGAGGCTGACATTGTATTGTATCCTGGCCATTGTCTGGGAAGACCGCTCCAAACTGGATTACAGCCACCGATTCTCTCCCTTAATTATCTGCCTGTCGCTAACCTTTCATTCGCCCCTTTATCTCCCTGCCATATTGGAAGGCTAATTCAATCCTCGACGGTAGTTCTGTTCTGTCGCAACCCCATTTAGGGGGCATTTAGGCCCCGGCATCAATACTCATATCAGCTACTTTCACTAATAACCTACCATCACGACCTGACTATGATGGTTCATCAACAACAATATGCATAAATAGACTTTTCAACACATTAAATATAAGAAGAGAAAAGAAAAAAAAGTTGATAATTCAAAAGCCAGCACTATTAGTAATTATTAATAATTATTATAATAATTAATATAAATAATAATTATTTAATGCACTAATTTTTTAATTTTCAATCCAGGATGAATCCTGACAATAATGATTAATATTACAATAACTCATGAAGAACTGGAAATCATCCGCTGTTGGAATCGCTCCACCTCCCAGAACTGGACAATTCCCTTACTTGATGTACTCGACTAGAGGAGGGGTCTAATATCTCCTGTACAAAATCATAACTGTTTGGAATTGCAACCAGCGGGGATTTCCTTCGCCCTTAACAATGGATTAAAACGAATCATCCCTTAAAAGGCTTGAGGGCTAGAGGAAGAAGGATACTACTTCTACTCCGTGGCGCTACAGACGGGTGTGGTCCTTGGCCTCATCAATGAACCTTGCCAGGTGGCTCTGTCACGCCAGTTACGGTTATTCAACAGTTCACGGGCGTTCCGGAAGACGGCATCCTCCCATCTTAGGCGTGGTCTACCAACCTCTCTTGTATTGTAGTGCTTCCCGTCGAGCAGCTTTCTTTTCTTTTCTTCCTAATGGCAAACAGGATTAAGAAGGATACCCCACAGTAATTATTATGGTATTTTTATAGTAATACAAAATTATTATTTTAGATACATTGCTGTAAGTACTATGCGTATATTTTTATTAAAGTCGGAGGGTAAGAGAAAAAAAATTTAGAAATTCCCAGTCAAAAATCTTGTAAACCCAAAATTTTGAAAATGTGAAAGACTTAATAGAAACAACAAGAGTCAAAATCAGAGTAGATAAACATCAGCTTGAAAGTAAACCATCACAGTTTCAGGGGAATAAGTCTCTACCGTCTGAGAATTGAATACTGAGCTCTCTCACGGCGTATATATTAATATACGAATTTAAAATTTATTTAAAATACATTACGATTAACGATTAATAAAGGTGAATTTCATTGATCAAGCGAACAAATGAAATGTTTAATTCTTCCCTTTTTTACAGCTTTTAACAGTTTTCTCTATCTTTAAACATCTAGAAAAAATTCAAAATAAAAAATATGTCTATTCCGCAGGAAAGGGAAATTTATGTTCGTTTGGATTATTTATATATATTTTTTTATAAGATAAGATTTTCATTCAGAAGTTTTTCAAAATCGTTTAATGCCAGCACCTTGTCCTCAATTGCGTGCTTCCTACTCGATAAGAGATGTCACAGATATAATTCGCGGACTCTATGATAAGTTCAAAAATACGCTGCAACCATGGTGATATGGGGTGATGTGTAAAGAACCACCTCCTGCCTGCAAAGCGGATTAGACAGGAGCAGGATTGAATCGGCACCCTATGCCTGTGTATAGAGTTAATTATGAAACCGGCGAAGGATTCGCTAACTCGCGAGTGTGTCCCTAGTTTTAAATACCCATTTGACTTGCAAACCGGGTGCCGGGGGAGGGACAAAGATTATAAATCTTAAGTTATTCCCCGAGTTTATTTTCCAGTGAATTATTCAGTGGGAAGGAAGGCTCCTAAGCGCCATCTGCTAACTAAGACACGGAACTCCCTTCCCCCCCTCTCCCCTCGCCCAACTCCTTTCTCGCCGTCTTAGTTTCAAAACGTCTTAATATGTTTAAAGTCTGTCTCCTCCCGTCCGCTGGCTTCTCCCTGAATTATGCGCATAAGGAATTAATTCGTCTCAAGTGATGGCAACAATTCTCGACGCCTTCAGACTTGAAAATGACATCGCTTAACCTTCCACACGTAGCAAGCACCCTTCCCTGCCTCTTAATTTACTTAATCCCTCGACTTGAATTTCGCTAATGCCACCCTTTAAGACCCATTTAAGAAATTTTATGGAGAAATATTTACTTAACGTAATTGCCCTTGATTTATGTTTCATCTACTCGGAGTAAGGGAGTGTTGTTTTCATTTTCGGCAATATTACTGGTAATTTAACTCTGAAGTGGGACACTTCTTTATCCGCACTTGTTACGGCAAACTAGATTGTGAAGGACCCATTTATTTAACATTTCTACCTCGCTTATTCTATTATTTTCAGATGTCTTATCTATTTATTACAATTTATTAATGAACCCGAAACAAATAAAATGAGGCTATTTTTAAAAGAAAGGCTAATTTTAATATGGCGAAAGGCTATTAAATATTAAATAAATATTAAAATATTAAATATTCAAAACTATTTTTGGAATATTTAGTAATTTCTCTGGAACGCGAGCATTATAAGAAGAATAATTATTCGCTAAATAAACCTGTTATTTCTCGTAAAACAATGATACATCATACATAATAATTTTAAAAACAGGATAGATATGATTATATTTATAAAAATCAGTTTTTCAGAGCATTGAATACATGTGTCCGAAAAAAGAAAAGTGGCTCTGATAATTATATAGTATAAAATTAGGTGATAAAATTCAGAAAGGAAGAACTATTAGCAATCAAGTTGACTGCATTAAAAAAAAAAGATTATAAACAACAGTCTGAGATAAAAAGCATGTTCTCAAATTTAGTTCACGGTAATTACTACCCCATTAAATATTTTAAACGGGACATCGGGGTATCCGATAACTCAAATCTACTTCAGACGGTGTTTTAAACTGAGAGATAAAAAATCGATTAGGAAACACAGAACTGCAAGGAATTAAGGCATGATAATTTTATAGAATAAATAATTAATTGGCTATTGTTATTGAAAAGGTTCCTAGCAATAACAATTACTAATTAATAGGCTATTGTTATCGCTAGGGTTCCTAGCAAGCAGTGAACAGGCGGAGTTCTAGGATCTGTGTACCGTTTCAGGGTTGGTTCACAGTGTGAATACAAATGTAGTAAGTATAATATTTAATAGAAAACATTTTTTTACTCGATTTGGTCCAGATTTTTTGTCCAGGTAAACTAGGAGGGTTACAAGGGAAAATCACAGAAAAGTGATTCTAAATTATAGAAAATTGGAGGCTACACATTTCTTTAATTTCCTCTAAAAAGCTGGAGTATTACGGTTCTGATGCTGAGCACAATATTTTGAAAATCGGTTATTAATAGCCACTAATGGATTTTTCCTAGTGCTACCTTTTTTTTGGTAGTGCTTTTAACTTATCACTAGCCACCACTTAAAACCTATTTTCTACAATAATCGGATTCTCGTTATTTTCCGTTGACTTTTTTATCTTTTTAATTACAACTCCTACAATTTTTAAGAATATTTTAAGAAGTAATGAGAAATTTATTTAAGATGATATATATTTTTTCTCATATTTGAAAAGCTAAGATATTTGGCATTAATGCTTTCGATGGTTAGCCACTGGCAGAACTCCAGGCTATTGTTCTTTAGCAAACGAGATGCCAAGTCCTTTTCAAATGAGATTATCTTAGATGACCTTTAAGATGAAACGGGCCATATACCCTTATCTCAGTATCATAATTCACTGTTTTGTTAAAATAATTTAGTATATTAAAATTAGAACAAACATTCTAGAAACTTAGCTATAAGGGGATTTTTTTTTTTTTTTTTTTTTGCCATCCTTTCAATTTAGTTTTCCATGAAGTTATTACTGGAGGATTTGGAAACTTAAACATTATTTTAAGAAATTAGAAAAGTGGCAATTAAATTCCTTAGTGTTTTGAGCAAGTTATATTTTTAAAATTAAGGTTATTGAAAAAAACTCAGCACAGCAACAGCAAGAGCGGTCGCACTGAAATATAAGCTTTATCGGCGATATCTAATATATAACTCACTTAATAAGTCTTACTCATCAACACTTACTCATAAGTCCTTTTTTTTTTTTTTTTTTTTTTTATCATCTTTACTAGGCAACATCGTCCCTTACACTTCATTAAAACCAATAATAACATTGTGGGAATGCCAAAGTTGTACTGATATATGAATGATATATTACTACAAGTATTTCTATTTATCTACTAGTATATAGTAACTAGTTCTGATGATGTGGCAATGCTCCCTCCAAACTCAACTCCTTAACTTCTCCCTCAAAGATGATACGAAAAATTATTGGAGGATCTTCGTAAAACCGTCTTAAGAGATATCTAATAACCGTCCATACAGAAAATAGATACCATGTAAAAATTTATATTTTTTCTGTAGGTATTATAAATCAACACAAACGAAGGATGAACCATACGATTCCGTATCATTCGAGTATTAACTCGGCAATTTTATTAATTGAACGCCTTGAATTTCCTTGAGAATCCTCACCATCGCAATTTGCCATTGAACCGCGTGATGCAGACATCAGATAAGATTAAGCCACAAAATTAAGAACTCCCGAGGGGGAGCCTACCCCTAGTTCTTCGGCGGGGGTGGAAGAGGAGGAGATCGCCGGGATAATACTCAGCTAATAAGAGAGGAGAAGACAATGGAGATCTCTTCTGTATCCTGTTTTCTCCACAACAAAGGAGGGACCAACTTACTTCAGTCACGGTCCAAGGCTTGCTCCCTATTCTCGTACCCCAGACAGTTGCGAATGTCTGCTATTAGCGATATCTCCCCGGGTGCCAAAGCCTTCTATGTAATTCTTAACCTCAAAAATGGAACCTCAACTTTATAGAGTGAACTAAAAACATGCTTTACACTTAATAATATGATTATATCTTTATTTGAAAACAAAATAATACAGATTATTCTTAGCATTTGGCCGTTAGTGGTTGTTCGTGGCATGTTTACAAAATAAATAGATTTAAATCTTAACCAACCATTACTGTAGTAATTTACTATTTATTTTAAACATCAAGGACATTAGCATTGTACAGTCTCTTATAAACTTAAAGCCATCATGAAATAAATGAAAAGTAATATATCTGTCTATCTAGTTTTGTTTGTTTGTGCTTATTGGCGTAAAACCAAAAATGGTCATCAACGCCAACTGGTTTTTTTTTTTTTTGTTTTTTTTTCTGTTTTATTTTATTAATATTTTCTTAAAATATAATTTTTTTTCTGCTTTATTATATCAATATTATTTTCTTAATATATTATTATTTTATCATTACCAATTTCCCCGTAGTGACCGGTTATGTCAAATTTCTGACAGCAGGTTGGTTGCTTTTAAAAATTAGAAAACTGACTCTATTTCCTTACAATCATTTCTAAGAACTGCTAATTCTAGTTTTAGTCCATAGCTATTAAGTTTGGTTGTGTAATATGGGCAATCTTGGAAGAGATGTTTTATGGAGACAGTGCCGCCGCAGTACTTACATATCGGTGGTGTTTCCCTTGAGATGAGGTAGGAGTGGGTAAGTCTCGTATGACCTTTTATTTCCATTTTGAGGGGCTTGGTAAGGTCTGCTGGAGTTAGGAAGGTTTTGCCTGGACCGGGTAGGGTAAGTGCCATCTGTCTTCCTAGTGAAGAAGTGGTTAAATCAAATTGGTTTTTGTTCAAATTGTTTTTGATAAATTAGGCATTCGTTTAAGACGTAATATATGTTTTTTCGCACTCCACAAGCATCACATACTGAGGGAGCTTTCCTGAGAATTAGGTATCCTTGGCTAAATCTTGTATGGCCTGCAAATACGTCATACAAGATTTAGCCATGGATAGCTAATGTCAGGAAAGCCCCCTCAATATGTGATTCTCATAGAGTATGAAAATACGTATATCCCGTCTTAAACGAATGCTTAATTTATCAAAAACAAAGAGAAGATCATAAACTGCCACAACAAATGGAACTTCTGGGAAACGATCTGTGAACAATATAAAAATTATCTGAAGTCTTAAGAGCCACAAAATTGATTAATAACATTTAAAAACGATATAACTTTAACATTATTATCTTCTCACAATAATATTTGTAAAAATATTTAATCCAAAAGTCTTGCAAGAATTATTTATTTAATTTAGCTTATTACCTCCCGAAAAAAATGTTTTTCTTCCTGATTCTAGCACTTGCCTTCTCACCCGATCCCCTCAAACCCTCCTTACCTCCCCGCCCCTATTAGCAGAAGTAGCTTACTGAAATTCATACTCCAAATATCCGTACCTAAGCACCTATAATTATTATTTTAATAAATCCTTTTTCTAATTTCAATAATCAAAATCCTTCCAGAACCGGACGCTAATGACCTAAATGGTCGACTTTTTAAGAAATAAAAGGAAAAATCAAATTTCTTTATTTTTCTGGGCACGACTTTTAAAGTTTAAATATTATTGTATTCACTGGTTGTTACTTTTATATAAACAGGTGTGAATAAAGATAATAAGAAAACAATTTAAAAAAAAACATTATTGTTGTTTATTTTATTTTTTATTTTTATTTATTACTAGCTGTATGTCCCGGTTTCACCCGGGGAATTTCATTTTTCTAATGAAACTGTCGATTTCGTAAAAAAAACATTGTAAAGCGAGATCATTAAGATTTTTATTAGGATAAAGGATATTAGCTGAAGATCGGCTGAAGTTATGTAATTTTAATATGGACAGGTGTTAACGCACCTGGTATGAAAGAACCACTGAACGAAATTTGGAGAATTTAGGATAACAAAAAAACAGAAATATTGGCCTGCAGTTTCAGCTTCTCGCAAATCGGCTTGCCTAAGCCTTTGTGGCGCAAAGCGGGCCTCGTATTCCTGGGCAGACTCAGTTTCCCGCGATTCTGCCTGTCTAAGCCTCTGTTGTTCAATCCTATTTTGATGTTCGTCGAGAGTTTCATCTGCTCGTATTTGACGTTGTTTTTTAGCTTTTGAGAGCACTACTCCTATTGAAGCTCGCTTCTTAGGAGGCATTTTTAAAAAATAAATTCACCATACATGTAAATAAACGTATTGTAATGTTAAAAAAAAAACATATGGTTTAAAAATCCCAGAACTCGACGCCTGCCAAAGGACGGTCTTAACGGGCCTTGTTGGCCTCTTCAAAATCTATAAAATGATTTTTTAGGCCGTTTTTTCGACTCAAACGGTCGATTTCGTAAAAAAAACCATTGTAAAGCGAGATCATGACGAATTTTATAACAATAATGAATATACCCAGAGATTGGCTGAAGTTATGCAATTTTAATATGGACGGGTGTTCGCACCTGGTAACAAAAAACCACTGAGCGAAATTTGGAGAATTTAGGACAAACGGTATGGATTTCTATAAAGAACAAACAAACAGAATTTCAACTTTATTTATATAGATATTTTATGGGTAATCAACTTCAGATGAAATTAAAGTTCGGCTTTCTATAATTCAAAATTTTCTCTTCAATGCAAGTCAATCGATTAGTAGATATCTAAGTATTATTGGATAAATAGGGGCGGGATTTATATGGCTTTAATGCGTTAGCTTATTAGATTGAACGATTGATTAAATTATCCATAAATACTTAAAGTATATTCCTTTAAGTTTAATAAAGAATTTCTAGCCTTGTAAAATAAACTTATAAAGTCTCTTGATCCAATCATGGCAAAACTTGGAAATCCAACAGGTTTCAAAGGTATAAATCACGATTAAGAGATATCATGGTAGTAGAGTTCCATATCAAATCAGGAATATCAATTTCCCAGGCAGGTGAACAGATCCTGATGCGTGTAACACTTTCCATTCGTGACCCGAAAAATAAAGCACCCTTAAAAGCCGATACACGGTGCTAGTTCTGCCATTTTTGCACGACACCCTTTTAGCACCCCGTCCTCCCTTCATTTTTCATCCCTTGTTTCGCTGTTGTTGTTTTTTTTTTCTTTTTTCGTGAAACCGGGGCGGTTTTTAGTATCAGATTCGCGGGCGGGCAGCTGTCAGACGATAACCGCATCCGCAGGTTTCCACTTTTCCTTTTTTCCTGACCCCCAGACATGTCTATTAATGAGGATCTGATAAGCCGACGTCCCACGCCAGAAAACAATTTCCCTTCCCTCACACCAGACGTGGACAAATGAGCTTCATTCTAGACCTAACCGACCGAACAACTACCCTCTAGTATTGTAGGTAGCCTCGGTGACCTACTATTAATTCCTGGCCGAAAGAAAATAAAAACAAGGAACAAAAATCTGTTTGTTCTATTAGAGTGTCTGATTTTGTGGTGTTTTATACCCGGGACGAAGACAAAGCTAATTTTTCATTCGGATTTCTTTTAAAAAGGTATGTTACTATTATTATCATGTAAATATTAATAATCCAAAGCAATAATTGGATTAACGTCTTTTCAGGTGATGATTTTTTAATTATGGCAGGTTTATAGATCGTTAAATAAAAATATGCCATATTAAATTATAATACAAATAAATGTAAACTTTTTTTATGTAAAGATTTCCTCTAACAAAATTTAAAATCTTAAAATGACATATTTCTAATGATTAAAGGAAAATAATAAATCTATGATGTTATTAGAATTTGTCTGTTTATTTTTATTTGCAAGAAGAGGTCCGAAAATATGCAAAAAGGATTTTATTTAAATCTATCTATTCTATGAAATCATTTCTTCGCAGATCAAAGGGAAAAGTAATCCGTTAACGCATGGAAACTATCGTTTACTAAAAAAATTAAAAAAACAAACAAAAAAAATTAAAGTCTTTCCGTCCAACCGGGATTTCTAACATAAGATATTAATTGTTTTGCAGGTTGTCGTGTGACAAATAACTCAAAAAATAAATATGGTTAAATATGTTTCTGTGTTATACATATGGTTCTATAAAGAACTCTGTATTAATCTATTTTATTTTATTATTATTCTATTCTATGTTATACATACAGATATTAATATTTTTCTATCAGAAATCATTGCTATCAGAAAAAAAGTACAAAATTGGGAGTCCCAGCAAAAAGCGAGCGAATACCTAATATATTAATTAGCAATTTGCTTATCTTGAAATATATAACTTAGAAACGTCTGAGGGGTAGACCGATACGAAGGTGAGAAGATGCGGTGAGGGTTGATCTTTTCCCTGGCGCTCAACGTGTTAAAGATGCCATGGGACAGGGGAGGAGTGGGTGTTGGCATCGAGCCTTCGGGTTCGTTGAGCCTTTTTTATATTGTATTCAGGAAAATCAAAGATAACAGGAAACCGATTAATATAATTTCAAATCGGATTATTGGGAAAGACGGTTAAAAAGCGTGATGCAATCTAAAAGGGCTCCAAATCGTTGAGACTCCAATAATGATTAAAAATATCGAGGTCAAAGGAACTCTGATCGCAAAGGAATAACATAGCTTATTAATCAATAAAAAAATGTGCATACAAATATTGTTTAAACGTATTAAATAAACTAATGCTTTTTCTACCATCTCACGGATGATCAAAATTTGAAATTTATTTTATTCATATTAATTTTATTTGCTAGTCACATTCCAAAGAGATAAAGTGAAGTCTAAACTATAGATTTAGATATAAACATCTCGAAGTTGCATCAAAACATAGCGAAATCACGAGAATTCATTAAAAAAACCATTGATTAATTTGCAATAGTTATTTAATTGATATAAAACGAAACAGGGAACTCTAAACGCCATTCGCAGATGAGCTCTAACTGCTTTGCCGAAGCCTAAGTTAGCTCTCGGATGTCAGTGTTTAGCGACCGCCTTAACCACTAACTCCCGCCAACTTGGCCAATCCTACTTTTAATCCTAGCGATTGTCTGTTGCCGAGATTACCGCAGCTCAAGGGATCCAGGGAAATTAACTCATACACTCGAGTCACGTGGCCTGCTCAGGGGCCAGGATTATGGAGCTACTAATTGTTGTTAACTTCGTTAAGCCCCTCCTCTCCTCTCTGCCTCTCTACTCTGCCTTACCTTCTTCATTTCTTCACCGGTCCTATTTTCGTCTCTTTGTTTTGACAGAAAGCAGGATAGCCCCCATATATATATTTTGCAACTAGTAAAGAACTTGTTAATAAAACATAAATTACTAGTCCAGCAAGGGAAGACAAAGTCAATATAATAGTTTTTATATTTTTTCTTAAAATAGTTCTTTATTTAAACAGTATAATATTCTGTCTCATTCGTCTCTCAGACAATGGTACTATTGACGATTGAACACATTCCCACATGAAACTTAATCATCAGGGCATAATCAAATATATATATATCATTATGATATTATTAATCTTATCTTCATTTATCATTTGTCAGAGATTTTACTACCGATTTCTTTTTTTCCTACAAAGATTTTAACTTTTATGTATTTTTTAGCTCTGATCATTGCTTGATAATCGGGCGAAACAATCGCTAAAACTAAATAATTTATGTCATTTATTTAATCTATATATATTTTACTGCAACCTGGACCATTCTTTATTTTACTATTCAGCGGTCACCAGCAAATCGTATAAAATATAAGATCGATCATAAATTAATTCGATTTTTTATATTCGATTTTTATATTCGATTGTTGTTAAGTGTATTTAATTTCAATAAGTACCGCCCGTGATTAAATACCAGGGATTTTTCTTTAAACTTAAGACCATTCATAGACCTCATACATATTACCTCTCGAAGAGTATTTTCTCGATCCGACAGAGCACAGAAATTTTAGCAGGGGTTCCGCAGGGGTCAATACTCGCTCCCTTATTATCCATTACAGACATACATGATATTCTTACAAACCCCAAAAAATTAACTGGAACCTACGCAGTCGATGGTACTCTATTAACACATTAAAACATTTGAAAAAATTGTATTAATCGTTACATTATTCACTTAGAAAAATGACATTAAACCATGAAAATTCACAAATGATAACGATAACACTGCGACGAGATTCATGCCCACCAGTTATACTGGCGACCTACCGTTCTTCAAATCCTTCAAACATGCAAAGTACGATAATTTTGGCTAATATTTGACAGAAGGATGACTTGGGGCCCTCATACTGTACTCACTATTTTCCTAATCGTCGAAATTAAAAATAAACCAGAATCTTAATACTTTCATATGCTTACTGAAACCTATATAAACATACGCCTCCCAAATTTATAGGTCATCGAAAAAATTTACAACTAATACCAAAAGCAACTTTCTGCGTTAGTAAAAGAAAAAAAAAAAGAATCCCTACATACCGACTTCAAATTACCAAGTATCGACCACAAAATAAGAGCTCTCGAAAAGAGAATATGGCTTTCATAACTAATTGCAAGGACCTAACAATAGAATTTATTATGACATGGCCAAGACTGACAAGCCTTATGTGGAAGGACTGAAATGAGCTGGATGAGGGACCTCCTCTCCTGAAAGAAGACTGGGATGATGTGCTGCTGGGCTGTATCTTACCTCATGCCTTAAAATGCCAACATAACAGAAGTTTATATTTTATTATTGTAACTTAGTTCCAACAGGTAAAAATAAAAGAACGAAATTTAAAAAAAACTGCCGACTAAAAGAATGATGGCAGTTATCAAAGATAACCAGCATCCAGGTTCACAAGGTTGTGTTTCGGGAATAACAAACTCCGGGAGGAAAGTGATTCATTTAATTGAATAAGTTAATTAATAGGCACCGTTCCTCTATCTATCCTAATCCAAGAGAGAGACCTTAGTTAAGTCAGAAGTGGCGCAGACTAAGACATACAAATGACAGGGAAGTGACAGTGGGACTGATATATGTAGCCTTCGGTTAATCCGAGGACGGAGCCTTAACCCTCGTAGGGAGGTAGGGAATAACTAATGGAACTCACACGTCAGTCAGGGCTAGCTGCATTATATATCTCCCACTTAGCCAGGCCCTTACCTCCGCCCCTTAATTATTGCTCCTCTCCGTTTACCACTTTTGTCTTCTCCGATCAATTATTGGAAGGGTCCATCAGAGAAGTAACGGAAATATTTATCATGAAGCTGTGGATGTTCGAAAAACTTATTTGGAAGAGTAGCCTTTTTTTCTGGTTATTTATTTCATTCACTTTTAAAAAATGTTTGCATGTGTTCGATTGACTTATTATTATTTGTTGAACATTTTACCATAGTAAAGAAGTAAATGTGGGACTTAGATGTACCACTTACATATATTTATAAATATATTACAGGCTACTCTGCTGAAGTTGAAATATACCAATTTTTATGATTATACATATAACTCTCTGCTTAGGTACACCTGATGGATCGCTAGAAACCGTAAAGAATGTAATAGACTCGTGAGTCATATTTCAGCATTAAGTGTATTAAAATAATAGTTTATTTCACATTTTTTTTTTTACTTTTTTTTGTTACAACAATTAGTTATATGACGAATTTTCCAGCCTCTTGAAGCTTATATAATTTAATTAAAAGTAAAGTTTTAATTAAGAAGAAATTATAGAATGGAAAATAAATTTTCACTAGAACTAATTTTAAACAATATTAAAAGAGAGACAAACATTTTGTCATGTTAGGATCTTTAAGAGACGCATGTATACAACTATAACAATTTTAACAGGTTATATTATACTACACTATATCATTCATGTTTGGGCAAAAGGGGTTGTCATAAAAACAAAAAAAAATTTGTATCATCTTCTTAAAATTCATAATTGATAATAATTTATTCGTTATTCGTAATTTATTACAGTCTCTGTTTATTTATTATTCTGGAATAAAAAAATACAATCAATAAGAATTTATAATGATTTCCAATAGCTTGGAATATCGTTGTTTAAGCTTCACATTCGATTACCTAACCCCTTTTGCCCAAACACCAGTAATATATAGTGGTGCAACTATATATCATTAAAACAGGCAAATTTATCAATAGACATAATAACTTAGGAACATAACTGATGATGATAAACATCAAATAAATAAGTCTTATTTTGAAAAAAAAAAAATCTGGTGCGTGCTCGCAACACACAACTTTCACTTACCAACTTACTTAGATTAAAAATTAATGCGTTTTGTTAATTGCCACTTCTCAAATGAACAGAACGGCTTTAATTATGAACAATGGTCTATAATTAATAGGTAATCTATCTATTATAGGTGTATCTATCTATTATTATTATATCTATAGGTGGTATTAGTTGACTGAATATTTTTCTTTTTTTCTCCTCTTTATGTTTTCTTTATTTTTATCATATCTCATTTTTAGCCATTTCTTATTTTTAGGCGTAGTGAGAGACAGTTAATTTCTCCATGTAAACAAAAACAATAGTACTTTATAAGAAAAGAAAGAAACAAACAAAAAAGCCCACCCCCCCAAAAAAAAAGCCCCCTCAGAACATTTTAATAATGATAAAGCTTACCTGATATTAAAGAAAACCTAATTTTCATTGAACATGACGAATTTGATAAAAATCGTTAAAGCCGTTTTTGAGATAATCGAAAAAAAGGTAAAAATTGGAAAAAAAGTCATGAAATAAAGTCCCCCCTGCGGTTGATCAATTTTGATGAAATGTTGGCAATCACATCTTTGGCATATACATACATGAAATACCCAGTTTGATCAAAATCGTTAAAACCGTTTTTGAGTAAATATAAAAAACACGTGAAAATGATATTAAATTTATTAAGTAAACTCACCCCTCCGGTTGATCAATTTTGATGAAATTTTTACAGTCGTATCTCGGGCCTATACATACATCATATACCCAGTTTGATCAAAATTGTTAAAGTTGTTTTTGAGTAAATAAAAAAAAACACGTGAAAATGATACAAAATTTATTATGTAAAGTCCCCCCTCCGGTTAATCAATTTTGACAAAATTTTTACAGTCATATCTCGGGCATATAAATAGATCAAATACTCAGTTTAATCAAAATCGTTAGAGCCGTTTTTGAGAAAATCGAAAAAAACGTAAAAAGTTATTAAATAAAGTACCCCCTCCCTTTGAGCAATTTTGATGAAATTTTTGCTGTCACATCGCGGGCATATACCTACACTAAATATCCAATTTCAGGTTCCCACGGTTTATAGTTTTTGAGCTAGTCTGTTCACACACACACACACACACACACACACACACACACACACACACACACACACACACACACACACACACACACACACACACACACACACACACACACACACACACACACACACAGACACACACACACACACACAGACCATTTCGCGGGACTTGGTTATTTCGACTCAGGGGGTCCCAAAACGTGTATTTCCGTTGAAAACCGGAAGTCGAAATTTTTCACGATCGCAATACTTCCACTTACTATATATTTCATATATAGGTATGTGAAAGTAATAGTATGTTTTGTCAATCACAGTCAATATTTTGGATAAGAATATACGCAAGGAAGTCATTAGCAAGCCTTGCAGTAGAAATAAAGGGAATAAATGTACCAATTTAAAACTTTGAGTAATTACTGATATAGGGTAATAATTTCTATAATAAATAATAAGATAATAAATAAATATTATCGTCCCTTAAATTTTATTTTATAAAATAAATAAATTCATAAAATAAATAAAAAAAGCATATGTTTATGTAGTTGTCCATAATTTTTTAATCAATTTGACATAGAATTATATGTTTCAGCTGGCAAAGACCATCTCTGAATTTTTTTAAATTATTTATATATTTTGCTAAATCATTTTTATATATAGTATCATTTCATATACATTACCGTTTGTTTTCTTCTTTTTTTCATATTTTCACTGATGGTCCAGCTTAGATATTTTGAAGTTATCTACTATAGATTTTACTCCATATTCTATTAACCATATTTAACTATTAAATTAAAATGTTTTCTGAGCTTTTCTTTCGACGTTATTAAATCTTTACATGTAAAACTAAATAAATTAATTTGCAATAAGTACTTATTTTTAATTAGAATATATTTTTTGTTTCTTTTAAATGCTTATAATCTATTACAAACCATAAAAAATACAGCTTTTGAATGTTCACTAATTATTATAGCAAAATAAATGAACCCTAAAGGAAAAATCGCAGTGATTTATTTCTTCCCTTTAAGATACGATTTGAAAAATAGACATTAATAAAGAAAGACTCCGCTTGAATCTTAATGCGGTTGTTTACCCTGAAGGGATGCAGGAATTAGATAAGAGTATAACTAACCGCAGAGAAGACATAAATCAGTGGGAACTGAAAAGAAGAAGAGGGAAGCGAGAGAGAGGAAGATAGCAAAAGAGAAGGAAGGAGAAAAATGACGAAGTCATTAGTCTTAGGTGATAAGGAACATCCGTCAGCCTTATCGGGTTGCAGGAGGTACGGAACAAAACTTATAAAGAGGATAACACCCAACAGGCGATAATCTCTGCCTCGGTGTACCTGGGGTGGCGTTTTTACACAATGGGTCTCATGCGAAATATTTTATAGAATGTGTTCATGCCAACAAAAATATCCATTTCGACGTAGGTTCAAGCTTGTTCTTATAAAGTCATTTTTGAAGAATTGAAAACTTATTATATTACAAAATTATGTCTATCTTTCCATTTATAAACTAATTTTAAAAATAAAAATTTTTTTCTAATGATTACAAGTTAAAAATTACCTACAAAGGTGTGCCCTTTATAAGGTTAAGGTTTTCTTTTTGAAGTGTCTATATATTTTAGTAGGTATGATAAGTTATTTGGAGGCATTTAAATTAAAATGACTTTACTTACTGCACGATTCGAATTGACATTATAATAATAATCCCTTTTGGACTTAAATAAACTCTCTAAATAATTCTTTCTTACCAACAATTATCAGTTTCTTTAACACAGTTTATACCATTATGCCTCACATTTGTACTAACAGCGAATATCTCAATTTGTGCTTCTGGTCGAGAAACACTTATGGCTGTTTAACTGTAAATTGTACACTATATTTACCTTTAATTGTCACTATCTTCTATTAAAAAAAAATAGTTTTTTTTTCCACTTTCTGTTTTTTATTATAATCATTCCAATAATAATTCAAAACAACGTTTGTTCACCAAAAGGCTACTAAGGCTAATCTGAAGATGCTACAAGGGGAATATTCAGGTATAATCAGGACAGATATCTTTAACGAGCGCCTGATATCGCACAGGCTCGGTACCTCCCTCCATTTTACGTCCCATCCGAAGGACAGCATAGCAAACAATTTTATACTCATTTTGAAAATCCTAGGGCCACCTAGTGGGATGTGAACCTGCCATTTTTATTAATTTTAAGCTGTTATGCTGGCCACAAAAACACAGGTAATTGCCTCATTACAATTTAAATCTTTATTGTTGCTTTGTTTCTTGGCTAATTGGGTGATGCTACAGTGACATTTCTGGAGTAAGTAGATATCTCTTAAACAAAGCGTTAAGAGGCATGCCTTCAAAGCATTTCTTTTTTATAGTTTTGAGGTCGTAAATTCATATTTTTAGTTAGTACTCATAACCCTGAGACACCATCTAAATATAGCGTAAACCAATTTTATCTTAATAGATTAATACAATATTTTTATTTATCATGGCTTAATTAAAATAAATAACTTCGAAAACATCCTAAATTTACAACAAAAAAAAATTTGATTATTAACAAATATGTTCTAGCAATTTTTTTAAAGGCAATTTATTAAACACTTTTCAAAATTCATTTTAAAAAAATCGAAATTAATTAGACCTACACAGTAGTTTTTCGAGTACTTATTGAGATTTGAATTATGGTTCAGAAGCCGTATTTTCTCTGATTAGAAAAAAATATTATCGTGATCAGTGTAAGGATATTATTGTTATGAATTTTAAAAAAGAAATGTTAACACATATCTGGTAACCAACCAAGAATGCAGGTTTAAGTTACCAGACACATCGCATTTCCTGTATTGTTTGTTTGTTTGTTTAACGTCCATTTTTATGCTACTAAGGCTAATCTGAAGATGCTACAGAGGGAAGTCCTAAATTTTGCCTATCCAGGTATAATTAGGATAGGGATCTTTAACGAGTACCTGACATCGCACAGGCTCGGGACCTCCATTTTACGTCCTATCCGAGGGACGGCATGGCTAAGGATTTTTTACTCCCATTAAAAAATCCTAGGGCCACCGCTGGAATTGAACCCGCTATCTTATTAGTATTGTAGGTTGCCATGCTAACCACAACACCACATGTCACCCCGCATTTCCTGTATTATAAAATCATTGATCAAGGTAATGTTGAAAGTAATAGTGTTTTACTGCTGATGACGACTTCATCAGGATAAGAAACGTGAAAATTAATGGGCAATTTACAGTTTAAGATGTTAACTAGGTGTCAGAATGGATACCCTTATTCATAACAAATGGGTTTCGCTCTTATAGATTTGGGGGAAGAAGCAAGAGGAACTCCAAGATATAAAATTTATGTGTTCCCCTCAGAGCGGAAAAAGGGGAGGGGGAGGGAGTGATAAGGGCCCTTCATGCGAGATTAAGAAACCGTTTAAACTTTTCCAATAAGTTGGACCAGATCCTCTACATGGTAGATCGCCTTTACATAATACACTTTGTCTTAATTTAAACTAACTTTCAACCCCTACTTTCCTTTCCAAACTTCTTGTACGTGAGCTGCGTTATAATTGTTATTTTTATCAGTTCGGAAAACTTGAAGGGGTTCTTATGTATAACTGGGCAGGGTTTTGTAGTTTAAAAAAGTGTGTAAAAAGGGATTCTTCTGATTTTTATAAAAACTTTCTTGCATAAAGTTCATTACATTTAAGAAGACTTGTCTTAATAACTTCGACTTAATATCACGCCTTAAGGTAAAAACGGGAACCTTCTTAATGTATAAGTGATATCGACCCATTATAAAACCCTTGATTATACCATGACTCCTTTTCAGTTTTAACAACTTAATGACTTAATTTCTAATTGTTCTTTCACCTTTGAATCATTTTTAAACATCCAATCATCTTGTTTGGTAATTAAGATTTATCAATTCTAAATTGTTTTGGTCTGTTTATAATCTTACAAGATAATAGTTATTTGTTTGAGATTTGAATTCTTTTCAATAAGGGTAATAGACACAATTTTCTTCTATTTTTTTTATTTAATTTCAATATCTAATCATTCATTGAGATAATCTAAATTACTTATATCCCTTTTTTTTTTAATGAACACTAGATGCATTACATTCATAATTCTAATTTAACTCGATTAAATTTATGGGCGTTTTCCAATCATTTTTTAGATTTGTCTTTGTAGTCCAAATATAGTAGTCCAAGCTTAGGGTTTTACCAACCGGAGAAATTAGAGGCTTACACAACGCGAAACTGAGTAAACTGCACACGGTAAAATTTACTATTATTATACTCAAAATAAAATTTTGGTTGAACTAAAAAATATGTGAGAAGGGCGTTCAAACCTAGGCCACACCCTCCAGGAAGCCTGGGGAGGGGGGCTCACATTGTTGGTCAACGAGTCCTTCGGACTTTGCCGGGAGGAACTTCCTACGAATTTCCACCGACCGTCCCCACATCGGCCACCCGTGGGTCGCTCCCCATAATGAGACCCGCCAACACAACCTCGAACAAAGTGAGTGAACCGGTAAATATAATTGACGTGATAGCAGCGAGACGAATAAAATTTCTCAAATTCGTTGTGAACAAATTCCAAAATGATTATTAAGCGCGGTGCAGATTGGGAAACGACAGAGGAGTAGGCCGTGACGGAGGAAGGAGGATTGCGTAAAGGCAGATCAGTCGAAGTTGGGACGGCGCGCCGCGGCGCTCGATGGATGGAGGAGTTTAGGGAGCGAATAGTGGTGTCGGCATCGAACCTTCGGGTTCTTTACGCCTTTATTATTATTATTAAATTATCGACTCACTATTCACTAATTAAACTTTTAATGGATCCTTAATAAATAAACCTATCTGAATGTATATACTTTATAATCTTAAAAGAGAAAAATTATATGGTAGAGATATGCATTCTTGTCGATACTATCAGGGTCACTGATAACATAGTCTTCAATATTTTAATCATTCTTAAGACGTAACACTGACATAGTGCGTTAATGTAAATTTTACCGCCTATAAACAGTCAGTATATTAAAAAAAAAATCCGTAAAATTTTTAAATAAAAGTAATATTATGAAAAGTAAATATACAACGAAAGGCTTATGTTATATTATGTTTTATCCGTTGTTCAAATACTTAGAAATATTAGTGAAAATGATTCAGTAGTATAGCGGGAGTAATATTGGTGTTGTACAGGCTTATTTGAACGAGTGCCCTTTATCGATGGCTATAGACCATAGAGTAACTGGAGAAATAAAGGACGAAGGGCCAATAAAGGTACAAGGGCATTGGGAAGGAAGAAAAAGGTGAGCCGTCTAGATAATGGGCGGGCGGGGGAGAGATTGAATCGGCCCTCGAGGAAGGTGGCAATATGTCCGATAATGGTACTTCCAATAAACCTCTCCGTCCGCAAGGAGCTCCTCTGAATACACAAGTCTCGCCTTATATCGAAAGGTGCTGTATACCTTTCCATATCCCTCTTTCTTGTAGAAGGATGATGTTGGGGGCATCGATCTGCAAAATGAGGAACAAGTACCAGAAAAAAATTCTGGTGCGTGGTGGCAACACACAACTTTCACTTACCAACTTACTTAGATTAGAAATTAACGCGTTTTGTTAATTGCTACTTTTCAAATGAATAGAACGGCTTTAATTATGAACAATGGTCTGTCATTAAAGGCGTACTCCGCATTCTTTTTTTCTCCTCTATATGTTTTCTTTATTTTTATCATATCTCATATTTAGCCATTTCTTATTTTTAGGCGTAACGAGAGACAGTTAATTTCTCCATATAAACAAAAACAAAGGTACTTTATAGGAAACAAACAAACAAAAAAGGCCCCTACCCCATTTAAGCCCCCTCAGAACATTTTAATAATGATAAAGCTTACCTGATATTAAAGAACATCTAATGTTCATTAAACATGACATGATAAATTTGATAAAGGCCGTTTTTGAGATCATCGAAAAAAAGGTAAAGACTGGACAAAAATTATGAAATAAAGTGCCCCCTCCGTTTGACCAATTTTGATGAAATGTTGGCTATCACATCTGTGGCATATACATACATCAAATACCCAGTTTGATCAAAATCGTTAAAACCGTTTTTGAGTAAATAAAAAAAACACATGAAAATGATACAAAATTTATTAAGTAAAGTCCCCCCTCCGGTTGATCAATTTTGATGAAATTTTTACAGTCATATCTCGGGGATATTTATACATCAAATACTCAGTTTAATCAAAATCTTTAGAGCAGTTTTTGAGAAAATCGTAAAAAACATAAAAAGTTATTAAATAAAGTACCACCTCCCTTTGACCAATTTTGATGAATTTTTTGCTGTCACATTGTGGGCATATACCTACACTAAATACCTAATTTCAGGTTCGCACGGTTTATAGTTTTTGAGCTAGTCTGTTCACACACACACACACACACACACACAGACCATTTCCCGGGACTTGGTTATTTCGACTAGGGGGTCCCAAAACGTGTATTTCCGTTGAAAACCGGAAGTCGAAATTTTTCACGATCGCAATACTTCCACTTACTATATATTTCATATATAGGTAAGTGAAAGTAAAAAGAACAAATTTCTCTGTAGATAGAAAGGAAATTGCTGGTTTTTGATATTTATGAAATTATTTGGGCTAGAATTAATTAGTTGCAATACTGATACAGCTATTATTTGAAATTAAAACTAATAAAAGATGTGACAGAATAATATAAACTTAACTTTCTTCACCGCAATATCTCTTTCATAATCATAATTAAATTAATGATCCATAACAATTATTTTATTTAACATTAACTGTTTGAGGAGTCACCTATGGTGTAGTGGCTGGCATAGCAGTACTTCAATCTAAAGGTCTCGCGTTCGTGGTGGCCCTAGGATTTTTTAGTGGGAGAAAAAACTACATGGCTATGCCGTCCCTCGGATAGGACGTAAAATGGAGGTTCCGACCCGGTACGATGTTAGATACTCGTTAAAAATCCCTACTCCAATTATATGAATAGGCAAAATTTATGACTCCCTCAGTAGCATCGTCCGATTAGCCTTAGTGGCATAAAGTAACGTTAAAACTGGAATCACCTCAAGCCCATAAGGTTCTAAAAAAAATAAAACGCGTTTAAGGAAAATTTAAGGCATAGGACCAAACTATGGCATTTTATGATCGCTAATAACAACAATTTCAAGAATTCTATATTTAAAAAAAAAAAGGGAAACCATCCTGGAATATTACATAATATTTATTTCAATAAATATTCTAGCTCTATGAACATACTCAAAACAATCCTTCAATATTTCTCTTTCAAAGAGATTATGAAAGTTTCTTTGACGCTTCAATACAAATTATAGTCCGAAAAAAAGACTTACTCGCTTAAACTCGTGTAAACTACAATATTTTCTAACCAGGATTAGTGTCAGGAACTTCCTTTTACGTCAATGATAAAACTCGACATTAAACCAATAATTACCGAGAAACAAAAACGTATTATTTATTTCCGTTATCAATGTACGAACAAGGGAATGGCGATTAACATGAATAAGATATGCTCATGTTTGCCTTTTAGGAAGCGGCTAAAAAGGAGCTGGATGACATAAGACCTTGTTTTATGAATAAAGGGACTAAATCAAAGAACCGCTGGGCTTTGGGATATGTTATACATATCTATAACATAATAATTCCTTTCGAACGCATACAAGATTGATACTATATATACCACTTCTATATACCACACGCTCTTACAAGGTTGGAACAGGCCCAGAACAGCAAGCTGTGAAGTAATCACATTATCGGTGAGGCTTGTCGGTGTGTGGTGGCTTCTGTCAGCCCAAGCATGACTCTCTTACAGCCTGTCGTATCAACTTGATATCGCGAGAGATTATATCCTATAATTCCTAATGTGGGGGAACAGGCATATCCATTGTTTGTAATGACATTAAAATATTTATTTTAGTTTAAAAATGGACGAGGGCTACATTTATCATTAATTCTGTATACAGAGTGTCAAATATACCCCAAGTGCAATGATATTTATATGTTAATAATACAATATTAATATCAGTTAAAGGTATTAATAGGGGTATTAAAGGCTTGATGGCAATACCAACAATCGCTAAAAATGAGTCAGTCAATCCACCGACAAGAATTTTCCCATTTTTCTATGGGATTCGTTCTTTTCTAAGGCCTACTATTTACGAACCCGCTTATTTGCAGTTATTTTATCAAACAATCAAATAACGGTGGTCCCGAATCCTTTTGGGTGGGGGAGGTTGAAATGTATTTCTAGGTGAACGCAGGAAATGATTCTCGATCATTCCACTCTGATTAGAATAAATTGGGTAACAGTGTAAAATGCCATGCTTGATTTGCGATCTGAAACCTTAAAAAAAAATATATAAAAATCTATATTTCAATAAAAGCATTGTTAGACAAGATTCGATTAGTATTTACTTAAATTTTAAGATAATAATAACAAGAATAAAGGTCCTCAAATGATCCTCCCACCTTCGCCTGACCTACCCTCGGGCGTTTTTCAAATCGAAAATTATTTAACATTGTTTGTTGAAATTATAAGAAATGTTTAAAATTAAAATTTGATGGAAAAGATTTAATTCATAATTACGTTTCCGTACTCCGGAAGGAAACAACACCTTGTCCATTTCTTTTTACATTAAATTTATCAGTATTCATACTTCCAATTACTTATCAATATCAATAACCATGTGAAAAAGGTTCATCCAGCTGTCTATAAATAACGAAAAAAAATATTTTTTTTTAAATCTCAAAACTCTAAGAAAAATTGGCTCTTCTTAATAATACAAAAAATGTGACAGTAATTGTTTACCTTAGGGGTAAAGATATATTGTATTTAAAATATTGTTTTGCGTTTTAGATACCACAATTTTGTAGATTATTCATCGAACCTCAATCTTTCCTGTCCTAAGCAAAAATTATCTAAAATCTCTGATATGCTGAAATGTTCATTAACATTCTTTTATTCAATAAATTTCTTGTTTTGTTCATCATAATTCTTTTGACCACGCTAAAAAAAAAAGAAAATCTCTAATGTCTCTGTTTAAGATTTTTTAATTGAATTCAAAAGAGAAAGAACAGATATAAATTAAGCGAAATACCTAATTAAGCAGTTACAAATAAAAAAATAAATATTTTTTAACACTGCAATAGTGTTGAAATAATTTCATTCAATCAACAAGGTTACAAAAAGTATCAACTTGTAACGATACATTAACACAAAAGTAACCATATAAATCGATCGTCGGAGCCAGACTAACTCTCCAGTCCGTCGCTCCTTATATTCAGGCTGAATCAGAACATTCTGGAAAGTTCTAAACAAGCATAGATGTTACTCGAACAGTGACAAACAAGAACTAGAATAGTTTGTTCCCACTGCGCCAATAACAAGTCTACAATTCCTATCATATGTTTTCTTTGTTTTGTTTTTTTGTTTTGTTTTGTTTTTTGTTTCACGTTACAATTTATAAATCGTAACTCTTCGTAACTTTATGTCAGAAGGCCTTTCGACTCTCTTTATGAGCAGAGCTGAAGAAAAGTTTTCAAATCGAGAGTTGTGCCAATCAAAGATCTCGAGATGGAAAGACATATTTTGACGACAAGGACTCTTGAATGGCCTGTATACAAGAGAACTTTGTACAAAGAAAAGGGTCGTGTTGAGAAAGGCCATTAGGTGGCTTTAGCAACACAGTCCCCCGGAGTTTAGGATCTTTGTTCAATCGTAAACAGCATTACGAGCCACTAAACTCATTTTGTTGAAGAAACTTGGAGAGCTAATTCCCGAGGCCGGGGCTCCCTCCCAAACATGATTTCCTTATGAAACACTCGATCACTTTAATTCAAATCTAGTGTCGGCGGAGTCGCGGTTTGCGCCCCCGTCAACTTGTGCCCTCCACTCCCTATTGATGCTTCCCGCTTCGGCGGCACGTCTCAGATAATTCTCACCCTCGAGCTCTAATGGAATCTGAGTTCGAAACTTCTTCATAATTCTATTTGCACCTGTCATGATTCTATTTGAATCCTTTCCTAAATTGTACTGAGCCCTCAATTAGGTAAAGAAAGACTCTCATCAAGCATCGTTTCACTAGCCATCTAATGGACATGTCAGCCGTGAGCGTGTCCTTTTTAAGTATATCGTGTGATTACAGATCATAATGAAAAAATAAAAAAGCATACCATTTTTTTTTTTTTGTAACTGTCTTCTTTTTTTATTGATATTAACTAAGAATTTAAAAAAATTGGTATTTTATTTAGATATGATAACTTATGACATTCTTATTGAATTCGCTATCTACTTGCGTAATAAGCAACTATACTGACATTACAAGATAATAAAAAAAAATTAGAAGAAAATAAAAACACAAAAAAATACTACCAACCCCCCCCCAAAAAAAAAAAAAAATAAACATCATAAAACCTTCCAGAAACCCTTACAAACCACCAAGAAGACAGTTAAGGCGTTGGACACAAGATTTTATTCATAACACAATTATACATGTACTTTTTCTTTTAGGTTTATCATTTCACATGTTTCTCCTTTGTTAAAAAAAAAAAAAATAAATAAAATAAAATAAAATAAAATTGATAATTGTGTAAAGACAACTTAGAAAATTCACAGAAAAAAGCTTTAACTACATTAAATGTAGTTATATAATGTATATAATTCTCCATAAGGTTTGGAGTATTATATTTATAGCAAATCTTGAGTCTTCAGTAATATTCGATTCATTATTTTTTTTTTTGGTGGTGAAAAAAATGTCATTAATTCTCGTGTTTGTTGTTTTGGTTTTTACCTTTTTTTGTAAATATATTGTGAGAGGAAATCGGTAAAAGGCATATTTTCGGTTCATTGAAAATTGCAACAATTATTTTTCCAATTTTAGTCTCTAATGCCATTCCAGAAACCGATGAAGATGATATTTCCAGCAAAAATCACCTTATATTTCATTCAGAAATCTGTTATGGAACAACATTTGTAGAAAAAAATATAATTATTAAGGATTATACTGTACAATATGTTAAAAAAATATATAATAGCAATAGCTTTAAATATTTTGAGCATTACGTGCTTTTCAGGCAGATCTGTCGTTCGGTGGATGGAGGTGTTGAAAGCTTCATTATTTTTAATAATCTAGAGCTGCCGTAATAAATCTTAAAAGAAAAATATGAACATATTCTAGTTTTTGTAAACACGTCTTTTTTTTACTAATATTCACTAAGAATTTAAAAAATATAATAAAAACGAAATGTATTTTTTTTTTTTTTTATGCTTCCTTTATTCACGGTTTAGGCTATACGGGGTTTAACGGGCAAGGGGAAAAGGTGGCGCCCCCTCTTAACCGGACCCAAAAAAATAACGAAATTTTTTTTTTTTAAATAAAATTTACAATTATTATAAAAATACTCTATAAATGGGATTGAGAAAGTGATCTCCATAGAGCGGAGTAGGCTAGATTGATGCGAGGCTTAGGTTGGCGGAGGGGGGAGGGTGGCCGCCGAAGTAGGATATGTTTAATTCAAGCGGTTAGCTCTTCTTATTCAGCCTCATCGAATAACCTCTCCTTCCAGCCCTTTACAAATCCGCCACGATTTCCGAAACCATTAAAGGGAAACGGCAGACAATTCATTCAAATACATCACGTATCCCTGAATAATAGCTGTAGCCGGATTGATGCAGCAAATTTGTGTTGAGTACGAAACATAAAACCCTGATTATTCTTTTTTTATTCATTAGGTGAGAAAGGAAAAAAGGATGTATATGCTTTCATTGTGACAAGCGGGGAATACGAACTCTTGCGGTTTTCACAGGTTTAGACAGATCCATAAAAATAAATAGTAAAATAATCGTTTGATTTTAAAATTATTAAATTGAATTATAAAAAAAAAATGTCTAATCTAAAAAAAAAAAAGTGAAACAAAGATATATTTGCAACTAAACAAAATAAAATTCCCTCTGATGGGCAAAAATAAAATAAAAACTGCTTACAACTGATAAAAAAAAAAAAAAAATTTCCTTGGATTGAAATTGAGAGAAAAAAAAAAAAAGGTCAAATACACAGAAATCAGTGACTGTTGATTTTTGACTTGACGAGCTGGACGGCGAGAAGTCTTAATCTGTATAATTATCTTAATAAAGTGATTGGGTGCACACATACATTGAAAATCTCTGCCCAGGCATACTTGAAATAAAAACCTCACTTCACTTCTTGATTTTTTAATAGGCCTAGTACCAATGCTACTTTGACCTGTCTTCTTCCGCGTGATATCACAGGGGACCAAAAAAAATAGTTCCATGGTCTGGATGGTGCTGCCTCCTGCGCGGCATGGGCTTGAAGTGTCGCAATCTGTTGCTGAATTATGGCAACACGTTCAAAAATATTTATTACCTGCGGCCTTTTATCAACAGAGGATTAGGCCGCAGATAAGGCACTCAGCTGTTTGTTGACTAGGAGTATCGCCCTGAGTATTGACGTATTTTAGTCACAGATTGAATAAAAATCAATTTGAATGAATGATTACATAATCATCAAATGATATAATAATCATAATAAAGGCTTAACAAACCCGAAGGTTCGATGCCGACACCACCACTCGCTCCCTGCATACCTCCATCCATCGACCGTCTTCGATAGGTCCGCCAGAACGCAATCCTCCCACCTCCGTCTCGGCCTGCCTCTCGGACGTTTCCCATTCGGCACCGCGCTTATTAATCTTTTCGGAATTCGTTCACAGCCAAGTTTTGCAATTCTACACGCCCATCAAATGATAAATAAATTAGTAAACAAGCTTGCAAAGATGCAAGAAATCTTAACAACTTTTTTGCTGAAACTATTAACATTTTAAACCAACAGTAAATTATTTATTCTAGATTTGCCTTTGCTTTTCATATGTTTTTTATATATATTTATAATTCTATTGCATGATGTTATGTGTGTAATGGGTGTGAGTGTGTATGTATATATGTGTAGATGTAAAATTAAAATTACTTTATTTGAACCTTCTTCAACTTTAATATTGTGTTTAATTTTCTATTGACCTCATTCAGTTATTATCTCTGTTATCTGAATTTGTTTGAATGTTGGCAACACTGTATATTTCCCTGTTAGCCCTCCTTCCAAATGGGAAGGTTCAGTCTGTTTCTAGCTTGCATGTGAAACTGTTGTAGCCCTGAAGATGCCTGAACAGGCGAAAATTTGGCATGTAACCTGCACGATTAAGTGAATTATTGAAATTATACGAGACTTTGAGGCCTTGCATTCTATATCTATGATAATTAAAAATAAAAATTGCTGGTCCTGAACAATAATATTAAATGCCTAATGGGACATATTATCATTTTTCTGGGGACGTAGAAGTGATGAACCTTCCCCGTGTATCCGTAGAGAATCGCCGTGTAGTTTTTCAGGATGTTAGTAGCCGCCCGTAGGAAGTCGGACGGCAGGCTTCAGGGAAAAAATGTTAGTCCTATGGGCCTGCTGATTTTTAGCTGCTAATGTATGGACCTATACTACTTTTTCATTGTCCTTGAATCCCAAAAGCTGAGGCCATCGATGGAACACTACCTAAGTTTGAAAGCTTCTCCTTCTAATAATACCTATTCTCCTAATAATTGCCATTCAGACAATTTTTGAGTTTTTTATCTGTAGAATCACTATTTAATGTCTTATTTTTTAAAATATAAGTCATAAAAAATACATATTTACTACTATTTACTAATTTACATAAATTAGCGGATATTTCTCTAGAATACTACGTTGGAGTATAACTTGGGTATTAGTGTTTTCGCTTTATAATCACACCCAAATCAGTTTCCATAGAAACAATTGAACAAAATCGAATAGATTTATTTTAGTCTCCAGGGCCAGTAATAGTACATCAGAAAGCTGAGGAAGTGAAATTACTTTACTAAAATTTACGTAACCCAGCGTGAACCATAAAATGTAAATTTCAAGCATGTGTTTTTATGTACAGCATCCTATAATGCCATTAATCTATCAGATTGGATATTAGGTTAATTAAGCGAAGACATATTTTAACCCGATAGTGATCACATAATATGGTAGTTACACGACCGGAGGGGGACATTAATTAATGTAAACAAAATGCCGTATACGCTCCTAGCCCTTGGCCCTGCTGCATATCAAGAAAACATTGCTTGCCCTTTAAATCCTCGTAATATATTTCCCTTTTTAGGCCTCCCCAGATGTGACTAGGGTGAGTTTAGAGGCTTATTCAAGGGATGGGACGGTATGAAATATCTGCTGGTCTGTCCCCTCCTAACGTGGTTCCTGCTTTATGCCTTTCTAAACATATCATATAACACTCTGTAACAATTATTTTTTTTTATATTTATGAACATTAATAAAATATAAAAACATCAGGCTATTTTATATGTTATTCGAGTATTGGACTAATATCTAGCTATGGCTGAGATTTTTGAAGTCACTGAAGACTTTAGGAGTTTTGCCCATGGGAAGACAGCCTGTATGGGTCTTGAAATAAACTTTAAATCATTCAACCCACATGGTAGTCCAGCAACATCCCATTTTCTGATAGTCTCTGCATGTGCAATGAGAATATTGTCGCTCTGTTTTCTACGACCGGATAAGATCACAATAATTCATGTCCTCCTCTATTCCATTTTCACCTCTGACATTCCGGAACACCCTTGCACTACTGTCTTTACCTTCGCTGACGACACGGCTATCCTTTCTTCCCACAAAGATCCCTCAATAGCATCAATTCCGTCCAAAACCACCTATTCGACCTCGAAAATTGGTTCCATAAGTGGAAAATAAAAATAAATCCATATAAGTTTTTCACTGAGGAAGGGAACTTGTCCTCCAATAAAAATTAATAATACATCAGTGCCATCTAAAAACAATGTACGTTACCTAGGACTATACTTGGACAAAAGACTCACTTGGAACATACATACGAAACTAAAAAGACAAGAACTGACCAGACGATATAAACAACTGTCACACCTCCTAGACAACAGATCATCACTTAACTTACGAAACAAAAGACTAATATACAACACGATACTAAAACCCATTTGGACCTACGGAGCAGAACTTTGGGGTTCAGCTAAACAGGAAAACATAAACAACACAGTCAAAAATTCTTCCAAAAACGCTCAATGGTACATTTCTATCAGTATAATACACAAAGAAATGGACATTCCAACAGCAAAAGCATATATCACTATTCAACTCATAACCATCAACCCACTTGTTTTTTTTCCTTTCACTTTCACTTTCTTCCTCCCAGTTACCCATCCAACGATTGAAACGACAATGGCCGAATGCTCGTGCACCTAACCTAAATCAAGACAATCTAAGATAATTGCATTCAACAAATTTGCTAGATCCGCTCCAGCGCAGGCACAAATGACGCAAATTATAAAAAATAAAAAAAAATGGAGCGAAAATCACTTAATTCAGCCGCCAATGGGCGAGGAGAATGAATTACATCCCGGCGTGAAGGTGTTAAGCAAAATGAATAATTCAAACTTCTAAGGATTCAATAGTTCAGACTGGATATGGTGGGGTAAGAGGTCCGAAGGAATAACCTTAAGCATTAAGTAGTTTCTTCAGAAATGACAAACCTCTTATCTGACTTGTAGAGCATTGTTAGTTAATTCAATAGAGCATTTATCCATATAAAGCCTGGACAAGTTGAAGAAAATTGATACTGGAGAGGGTAAGTCGGGCTGGAAGGGCTTTTAATTACAATAAGGACTAATTGGGCAGCCCTGACCAGGGAAGGGTCGGCTAGATACACAGGGACTAACTAAGTGGACATATATTACTCTTAATTCTGGCCACTAACCCTTTCCGCCTTATGTATATTCATGCTCCTCCGTTTATCTTCCTCTTTCCTTCCCTCGCGTTATTGCCGACTATTAAGGAAAAAGACCCCTTATTTGCATTTGTCTCCATGCGAGAGCCTTTGTCTCTTTCATTCTTTGTACACGAGCACTTCTCAACTCTTGTAATATGTAGCCTGTCCAAATGTTTGTCCCTTCTTAAACATCGTTAGTTCATACTAAGTCGGCAAACAAGGTTATGTGTGTGGAAAAAGAGAAATGCCATCATGACAAATAGAAAACGTCCGAGATATGCCATGATAGCAACGCTCTCATCACAATGATGATGTCGATAGTGAAGGAATCGATTTTTCCCAAAGTTTTTTTTTTCGTTTATTAGAAATTATAGCCCAGAGGCATTATTAATATTTTGATTTAAACAATAAATTTATTGCTTTCCTCAACAGTTACTGAAAAAGAATTTATTTTAAATATTTTTTAATAATAAAGAACTTTTTTCTGTAATCGTTGAATAATGGTAACATTACTAACCTGAAATGAGTGAAGAAAGTGAAACATTTTGCAATAGAGTGAAGAAAGTGAATTGCCTTCTTAATTAGGAATAAGTATAAATTAAAAAATAATTTGAAGTTGGAAATTAAATGCTTTTAAATGTTTCTTAACATTGTAAGAATTTATTTTAACAAAATAAATTGAAATGTGAATGAATTATTGGTGGAAATAATCAATATATTTTAAAATTTAAATATAATAATAATTACCTTCCTTGTTTATAACCTGCACTTGTTTATAACTGCACTACTTCGCAACCATGCTTATAACCTACCAACAACATACCATAATCTCCACAACATCCTAATTTTGTTCATATTCTGGTTAGATCTGATCATGTATTACACGATTACAAAAAAAAATTAATATTACACTCGTGAAAAAAGTAGAATTTACAACTCTCGTGAAATTACCACACTCGCTTCGCTCGTGTGAGTAAACGTTTCACTCGAGTTGTAAAATGATCTACTTTCGTCACTTGTATAATAAATAACTATTTCAACACTGATTAAATTAAACTATTTCAACACTTTTGCTCTCATCAGCATTCTTTTTTTAATGTTGAATCAACCAAAAGTTCTCTTACAGATTTTAATCATTTCAATATTTATTTTCAATTTTTTTTTTTTTTTTTACGATTACATAGGGTGAACCGTACAGTTATTGGCACCCTGAAGGCTACATTTCTGTGGTTAAATTAAAGAAAAAACTTTTTATAAAGAGATCAAATAGAAACTTCCTATAGCTCCTCATTATCTTTCCTAATAAAGACTCAAGAAGGTTTTTTGGGTAAAAGTTCAATAGTTTAACAATAAAGCAATATATATTGTTAAAAGTGCCAAATCTAGTTATTGGCACCCTGTGGATTTAATTGTGAAATCTACCCTATGGTTAGTTTGTTAAAGTCTTACTTTAAACATTAGACTCATGTATATCTTGAAATAGAATTAGGACTTGTTTACCTATTTCTTTAAGTTAAAGTTGGGGTGCCAATAATTGTACTGGGTGCCAATAACTGTATGGTTTACCCTACCCAATTTAATTTCTGCGAAAATTATTATTGGACATTTTCGTATATTTCTGCAGGTAGATTGGTATACCTAATCAATAAATTATAAAATTGAAACGGTATGGACTAAAATCTAAATAGACCGGGTTAGTATTATTAAATATTTACACACACACCCTCACATGTCAAGGGGTTAATACTGCTATATTATTTTTCTTCATAGTCAATATGCAAATGTTCTATACAGTCTCAAATTCAACCCAAGTGGTTGAAGAGCCAAATTTGTTACAAATAAATACTACTCAAATCCCACCTTGTTTAATACATGACACTTTTTATATTTTCCTACAACTGCTGAATTTTCCCTTGAAATAAAGAATAGAAATTCGATCTTAGCAAGCTCCTCTCCAAAATGTGGTAAAAGTTGCCATCGGAATAATGTGAATGTTTTATAGTCATGTTCTTTTATTTCTTTTTTTTTTTTTAATAAATTATTTCTTCTTAAATAATGTCTTTAGTTTTAAGTAATTAGAAATAGGGAATCAGGATTGCATTCCTAAGGAATTAGGACTTCAATACATTACCATGCAGAGCGGAACACCGTTACACAATTTTTATTTATGTTTAAAAGATACTATGCTACAATTTGCCATTGATAATTTAACCTAAATTCACAATGTAGCCTAAGTATATAGTACAATTTTTTAAGATGCTGAATTTTAGGAAATTCACACTTCCTATTTTTTTTATTATTTTCATGATTCTACATAATTTAAGTTTGTCCGAATTCTTGCCAAAAACCAATCTTCGTTAAGAGCACGTCTTCCCTCCCGGCTTGTTAGAAATATCAAGGACCGAAAGAGGAAAATAAATTTTTAACAGACCATGAATGGCTGAGCCCGGATCGCTAAGCACGTAGCAGAGACAAGTACGTGACCGGCGGGCTGCGGGGAACCTACCCCTGCAATACTCGCATTATCTCCCAGTTCTGAATACCCTGTTCCAGGTAGCAGCTGGAGTTCAACTGGAGCCATACCTCCAAAGTGAAGAACAAAACTAATATCTGGATGCTCTGCGGAAAATATTCATGAATAGCGTGCTTTGGAGAGGAACAACAAACTAAGAAAAGTATACAATCCATCCGTAACCATGTGAACTCCAACTAAACCATTTTATGACATAAAGTTTTACTCTTTATGTTAAATAATTACTAGGCAGGTTTTACCAATTGTTGAGACATGTACTTAGCCAACTGCAACTGAATAGCATACGAAAATAAAAGAAATATTAATAGAAAGGGACATTCAATTGAAACAATTTTTTTTTAATACTAACACAGTCTATTATTATATCCATAAAAGAAGACATTCTGTATTTCAGAATTGTACTAATTTGTACTTTGAATAGTTTTAGTTTTATTTCTCTTATAAAACTATAACAGCCTTTTTTCTGTTCGGGCAGAGGGTCGAACCCCAGTGTTGCTTCGGCTTTCGTGACATGCATGGCAGCTGGCTAAGTTAGACTCTGGGTGTCCAACAGCTCTCGTGAATTAAGTACAATTTAAATAATTATCCTTTCGTCAATATCAAATAAGATGAGAACGAAAATACTTCTTAGAAGGGTGTTGTGCGCCATTATTCTTGGTTGGTGGATGAGAATCCCTGGAACTTCTTTACTATTGAACATAGTAAGAAGTTATAAAGCCTAAAATTTAACTAGTCTTGAAGGCTGATTTAGTAGATTTAAGGTTTTTTGTTATGAGAAATAAAGCGACTATGGTTTCAATATTAAACCATCGATTGAAAAGATTATTTTCATTTTTGTTTTACTTTAATTATTATTTGGCACCTGTCTGTAGAGTGCGGACAATCAGCGAATGAGATGGCGGTAAAATGAATTAATGACATGTCAGGCATGAGAAGGGAAAGCACCCAACAGCACCCCCTTCCTGGTTTGTGTCAATTACCAAGGCTGTCTAAGAGAGCCGATCTCTCATCCAGCGCCTTTTTAGTCTCCTCGTATATATGCGTATGTCAGCCATATTACTGATTAAACTGTTAGGATGTCCTGTCAAGTTAATAAAAAATCTTTTGTAAAGAGTCGTTATGTGCTGGTCGACTGTTGGTAGATGGAGGTCTGTATGTAAAGTTTAGTTAGTCACGTACCAGGGCGCCTTTGTAATCAGTCGTAGCAATTTAATTTGAAGTTTTTGTAAGTGAGTCTTTTTAGCTATGCCGAATATCTGTGAGGAGCATGTCCAGTCTTGAAGATTTAGAGCATAGAGGATAGAGAATCCTTCTGTCGAAAGTGAGTCCCAGATAGTGTACTGTGTCCGTTTGAGGAATTTGGTTATTGTCAATATAAACGGGTGGACAGGTATGTTTTCTAAGTGTAAATGTGATGTGCTTTGATTTGTCATGATTTAGTCTAATTTTCTATAGTTGGAACCAGTCGTGTAGTAAGTATAAGTGATGCTGTAAAGTTAATGATGCCTGTGTTGCGTCCTGATGTTTAGTGATAATTGCTGTATCGTCAGCATAAGTTTCATTATTAATTTAAAAATAGTTATTAGAATTTTCACCATTTTTTCAATTTTAGTTTAGCCAGTAAGAACCAGACAAAATTAAGTCAAATTAGGCTGACATTTCAGGAGTGTACAAAAACTGTTATAAGTAATCTTTATGTTTTACTGCTGTGCAAGTCATTGAATTAGCTAGCGAAATAAGTATCGACGTTATAAAAATTGTATATAATCCATTTAGATCTATACTTCTAGATTCAACGACTTATTTAGTTAGGATCGGACTTCATATTTTTTTTTTGTAACTTAATAAAAATCAAAAGGATATTTTTAAATATGCTTTTTCTCAATAAATTGTTTAACGTATATTAGTGGCTAAACGTAGCATCAAATTCTGCATACATAGATGCGATGACCTGAAAATAGTAATATTTAAACTTACGTTTATCTCGTTCTGAGTACTGTTATTTTTTTAACTGTCGATAGATCCCTCTATATTCAAATAAAATTATGAATATTCCAATAATGAAAATTGTTTATACCTAGAAAAAAAAACCTTAGATTTGGTCTTCATTAGTGCCCACTCTTACTGTGGTTCTAGTAACTACATTTAACTCCCCCCGACATTAACGATGAACAACACTATTGATGTTACAGCCAACCGATTCAGGTATTAAGGAACAAATTGCTAGTCTTAAATATTGATGGGCCAGGCTTCAAGTTTAAGCCATATTAACGGTACCTATTTGCTCCCCCCTCTTCACCAATGGCCGTTGGAGCGTTTCGATTAGTTGCTACTGTTCATTACTATGAGATAGTTAAAGTTTCCAACATTAGTAGCGTTCTTATTCCAAACTTCAAGTTTCTATCATTAGTAGTTTTTGCTCTGCGTTGATTCTGTCAGTCAGGACAAAGCCTCTTATATATATATATATATATATATATATATATATATATATATATATATATATATATATATATATAGAGAGAGAGAGAGAGAGAGAGAGAGAGAGAGAGAGAGAGAGAGAGAGAGAGAGGAGAGAGAGAGAGAGAGAGAGAGAGAGGAGAGAGAGAGAGAGAGAGAGAGAGAGAGAGAGAGAGAGAGAGAGAGAGAGAGAGAGAGAGGGGGAGAGAGAGAGAGAAATACTGTAAGTATTAATGATTCATTCTTTTAGCACTTATTAGATTATTTCAGCAGAGGCAAGATTAAATATACATAACACACACGTACAACAAATAGATTCGATCTTTTCCCCACACGTGAAAAGGCGACACATAATTGCCCATGGGATTTTCCTAGTCCAAGCCAGAAAAATAGATTTGGCAACTGGATGCTTACCCACCCTGATTATCGACAGAGAAATAAGTATTGTGTCAATAAATCAACATACACCACCATCTGTTGAAAATTTATAATACTTACAAATAATCACTCTCAATCGCGGGATGATAAGTATATAATTTGCAATAAAAGAAACATTGAGGCCAGTAATTTGGTTGGACAAAACTACACACAATGAGACAAATTTCATCAAAATCGTTTGAGTAGTTTCTGATTTTACCTCCGACAAACATAGGAACACGAGATTTTTATATACAATCGACTCCGTTTAATTGGGTCATCGGATAATTGGGACCACCACTTAATTGAGTCATTTTTAATAAAAACGGAATCAAATATAGGTAAAAAATCACTGCTTTAGCGGGTCAAAACATCGGCTATTCGAGCCGAAACTTTCTGGAACTTTAACGTTTCCAATTAACAGAATTGTAAAAAAACTATAAGCCCCAGTGTCAATCGAATAACCTAAGTATCTAAGACCACGCCTGTTTCTCTACCAGAAGCAAGAAACCGCATCGAAAAGTTTAGTAGCTTTATTTTTTCTTAAAGGAATCGTGGAGACGCCCTAAAGGCGCTAATTATATGGCTCGTAAGTTGACAAGTAAAGTGACAAGGCACGTTGGTTCTTTCCTATTAAAAAAATGAAATAAAAACATGTTCTGATTCATTTCTTATTTCGAAATATTGTCTTTATTAGTATAAAGACAATATACGTGGTGTAATGGATAAGCATACCGCGCATGTCACGCGGAAGACCCGGGTTCGATTCCCGGCGGAGCCAAATCTTTTCTCTTCAAAAATAAATTATTTAAAATAATTTAAAAACAAGAGTGGTCATCCACGATAATGATTAAATTAATATAAAATAATTTAAAAATTGACGAAAGTCAAGAGATGCCGAAAAGTTGGACAAAAATTGTCCACCTCCCGTAAATACTCACAAAACTTGCGAGATCGTGGGAGAGGTGTCAGTGAAGAGGAAGGATTTGGCACCGTTTGGAAGCGACTCCGTGGTGTAATGGATAAGCATACCCCGCATGTCACGCGGAAGACCCGGGTTCGATTCCCGGCGGAGCCAAATCTTTTCTCTTCAAAAATAAATTAATTAAAATAATTTAAAAACAAGAGTGGTCATCCACGATAATGATTAAATTAATATTACATATAATTTATATTATATACAAATAGTTATTTTAATTTGTTTCATTTAGTATATTTCGTATATTAAAACATCTATTTAAGAAAAATACATTTTAATAGTTAAATTAATCGTATTATTTTGACACAATCATTAAATTATGTAAAAGACGAGAATAAATACGCCTAAATGTACTTATTATCTTGGTTTCCCTACAAATAGGTCTAATTCACGGCATTAAAAACACACTTTTACCGTGACCCAGTGTTTAGGCGTATTTAGGCATATTTTATTTGCATTTACACTTGGATTGATAATCTCCGCTTTATTGGGTCCTCCGCCTAAGGGTCTGGCCACACATGTCCGCACCGGATCCGCACCGTAGCAATAATATAGGTTATGTTCAGAATATTTTTAATTTAACTTACATATTTCCTTTAGTTATACCTAAAGTTCAGGCCACAGATGTCAGACACAGGCCTCTTTAGGCACAACTAAAGGTAATATGTAAGTTAAATTAAAAATATTCTGAACATAACCTATATTATTGCTACGGTGCGGATCCGGTGCGGACATGTGTGGCCAGACCTTAAAACGGAGTCGACTGTATATAAACATTGTAACGTGAAACACAAAACATATGATCGAGTTCTACACTAAGGAAAGGTTAGAAACTGTTCTAGTACATTTTTGTGACTGTTCAAGATTTTCCTATTTAGGTTCCTATGGAACCTTTTAGAATGTTCTGATTCAGACTAAATATAAAGAGTCAGTCTCGCTCTGAAGATAGAATCATATGGTTACTTTGTCGTTGATAAGTTGATACTTTTTGTAGCCTTGTTGATAATTTGAGTTTTTGTTGTTTGTCTGACATTTTCAATTATTATTTTCGTTGAATAAAAATTAATTAACGCTACAATAGCATTACAATATGATGAAAATATGATTAATCCCTAATGCCATTTAAGAAAACGCCCTAAAACTTCCTTAATTATTACCTCATTTTCCTTTCTTTTGAATGTTACAGGTTTTGCGTTGGTGACAGGTTTTACCTCTGCGAAAACAAAATCCTCTGCGAGTACGACTACGAAGAGAGGATGGTTTTCGCGAACATGGCCTACAACCCACAGTCCATCGCTCATCTCAAGAGGCAGCTACCGGTAACAAACCATTGTTGACCTTTTACGAGTTCCGAAAATGTGAAATATACCAAAAACTTTAAATAATAGCTGGGTTTATAAAGAATAAAAAGTAGTCACAATAAAACCTAAAAACTAAGCTGTATTGCTATTGATATTGGTATTAAATGTACTTTTACTTTCTGATTCAAAAAAACATTTTTTTTAATCATTGTTTGGTATATTTCATAAAATTTAGCATACAAATCGAACGTCGGCAAGAAGATGGTTACAATCAATAGTAACCATAGTAAGGGGAAGTATTGCGATCGTGAAAAAAATCGACTTCCGGTTTTCAACGGAAATACACGTTTTGGGGTCCCCTGAGTCCAAATGACCAAGTCCCGCGAAATGATCTGTGTGTGTGCGTGCGTGAACAGACTTGCTCAAAAACTACAAACCGTGCGAACCTGAAATTGGGTATTGAGTGTATATGTATATGCCCGCGATGTGAAAGCAAAAATTTCATCAAAATTGCACAAAGGGAGAGGGTACTTTATTTAATAACTTTTTACGTTTTTTTTTTTCGATTGTCTCAAAAACAGCTCTAACGATTTTCATTAAACTGAGTATTTGATGTATTAATATGCCCGAGATATCACTAAAAATTTCATCGAAATTGATGAACCGGAGGAGGAACTTTACTTAATAAATTTTGTATCATTTTCGGGTGTTTTTTTTATTTACTCAAAAATGGCTTTAACGATTTTGATCAAACTGGGTATTTGAGGTATGTATATGCCAAAGACGTGAAACCCAACATTTCATCAAAATAGATTAACCGGAGGGGAGTCTTTACTTAATAAATTTTGTATAATTTTCACGTGTTTTTTTTATTTACTCAAAAACGGCTTTAACCTATTAATACTATTGTGACTATTTTCTGGAATTTTAGGTTTTGTCATGCTGATTTCAAGTAGCTCAAAATTGATATATTTTGAGGTGTAACCATCTTCTTATCATCATTAATTTTGATGAAATGTTGGCTATACATTTCATCAAAATTGATCAACCGGAGGGGGGACTTTACTTAATAAATTTTCTATAATTTTCACGTGTTTTTTTTTATTTACTCAAAAACGGCTTTTACGATTTTGATCAAATTGGGTATTTGATGTACATTTATGCCAAAGATGTGAAACCCAACATTTCATCAAAATAGATTAACCGGAGGGGAGTCTTTACTTAATAAATTTTGTATAATTTTCACGTGTTTTTTTTATTTACTTAAAAACGGCTTTAACCTATTAATACTATTGTGACTATTTTCTGGAATTTTAGGTTTTGTCATGCTGATTTCAAGTAGCTCAAAATTGATATATTTTGAGGTGTAACCATCTTCTTGCCGACGAGCAAAATAATTCTTTATGATTGTTAATGGTATTATATGACCAATGTCACCATAGTTGATAAGATGTCATAAATTGATAAAAACTTATGAAGCCAACCATCTTCACTGACACTTACTGTTTGGTAATGTTTTCATTAATTTGTGTTCTGATTGTTTGTTTGATTTTTTTTTTTTTACGATTTTACGTGAATAAAATCATTTTAAACACACATTTGAGTTACAATATCTTAAAAAGTGTTTAAAGGGGGTACTAAAATAGGAATACATTTTTTCAAATTCGAAAATTGGCAATTTTTTTTTTTATTAAAAAACTAGTTGTTTTTCATGTATTTCAGCTGGGTACAGGTTCATGTACAGGATTAGTTGGTGGTGTTACATAAAAATTGTTATGATAACACACCGTAACGTATGGTTCTTCATAGGACAAAACTAGACTGGAGACCAAATATGGCTCTTTTACCTTTTCTCATTAAAATTAATGGAAACTAATACTTTTCTCGATCCAAGTATATAAATAACCAAAGTTCCTCATACCTCTAGAGTAAGAACATTTTCTCGAACTGCTGAAGATCACAATAAAGCGAAAACAAAGGTAGGTAGAAGATAAGGAGGCTGCCGTGATGAGAATATAAGAAGCTCCAATAAAGGAGGGTGTGGGCAATTAGAATAATCCAAGGAGTAATCTTGTAATCCTCCCTCCTTATCTCCATGGATTAGCTTCTTTATCTCCTCCCCCATCTCTTTGTCATCAGCAAACCAGCCTCTAGATAGTGGCGTCGTTTCTCTCCCGCAGTAGGCAATCTGCAACTGTACATAATTGTGTTACAGGGTGTGGAAAATGGGAACCCAAGTCGATAATTATGCCAATTTGCTAAATTTTGAAAATTAAAAAATGAGTGTTTGTTGCTGTCTAAACTCAAGGAAGTCTAAACAAGTCTATACACTGTTTCATTCAAAAAGTGAGTCATTAGCAACTAAGGAAAAATTTATAGATTTATAACTTTTTATATCCATATACATTATAAAGACAGACTATATATAAAGTCTATAAAATAAAAAATAGATAATTATTTAAAAAAACAAACACATGAGCCTATCAATTCACAGAATGTCACTCCAATTTCAAAATTTGCACTAGAACACCAAATAATATTTCTCTTTGAATAATGTCTACTTTTTCTTCCCTCCTCTTCCTCTCCGTTTCGGCTATAGGGGGTTTTCCGGGCCAGGGGAGAGAGCGGACATTTAATAATACCGAGTATTATTAAATGTCCGCTCCTTTTAACATCGTTCGCATATTTTAGTTAACTATGATGTTTCAGTATTTACCTCATACAAAATAAAGAGGTATTCAGTTTTCAAAGAGAAATGTAGTGCTTTCTTGCGTTCTTGAAATGAAAGTGCTTTCTTGGAAAATTAAATATTTTATTTAATTTATTTATTGTAATTTACAACTGTATAGTATAAATACAATAAGTGAATTTTATATAAATAAATTAATGACATCTAAAGGCATGTGGAGAAACTACCCAACGGTAGCTAGGACTCAACACTAGGATATATAATTTAGTAGATCTCTAGGTGATCTTCTTTTCAGACGCCTCGGAAGATTGTCTGGGATAGAGGAGGAAGCAAGGCTGGAGACAAGAGGGTTAGGATGAGCAAAAGGTGGACTTGTGAAAGGTCTGGTATCTGAGTCGGGCCAAATCGGTGAATGTCTTCATGGATAATTTTATTTGGAAAAAAATAAGGAACATTAAGGATTTTGGATTGTAGGGATTGGATGCGAGAGAAATTCGATGGTTTGGTGGAACCTCAAAGTTCGATTCCGTAAGTCCAGATAGGTCTTACTATTGTCATTTAGATAAATATTTTATAGTAAATTGGATGTTTGGAGCGTTTGTCTAGTAAATTTTGTAGTAGTCGGAATGTGCGGACTGTTCTTGTCTTTTCAGTCTTGTGTAAGTATTTCACGTCAGACGTTTGTCAATGTGGAGTCTTAGTTGTCTGATCTGTTCAACGGGGATAAGTTAAATATATTGAAGGATACTACGGATAACACTAAGGATAAAGGTAAGACAGGGTGTTGTGGGTTTACGAGTAGGGTAATGGTGATTTGATGGGATTTATCTTCATTCTCCACTTTTGACATCATTCTTCAAGGGATTGAAAAATGTTGAAATTGGAGTCATTCTTCCAACTGAAAGGCTAATAAAAAATAACTAAATCAAGATGGCCAAATGTAATTATATTTAAAAACTTTCCAAATATAATTAACCTGAAAATTAAATTTAATCAAAAATAATTCGTTAAATACCATCCAATTAACCCCCAAATTAGATTGAAAATGCGCAGCTTATCTCCTTCAAAGTTTATGTTTCCCTGCTTAGCTGCCAGCTGCGACATGCAAAGTCGCACTTAGCAATTTGCAGTAAAAACAGTGCGATCAAGATAACATGCGGCAGCTCATTCTAAGCCTATATAGTTCTAACTCGTTTAATAGCTTTCGCTAACCTTATTTCGAAACCTGTTCTCAGGAAATAATGGCCGTTTTTATTAACTTCGTTTAATTAAAAATCCGTAATTGTTCATACAAGCGAGCCAGGCATTAAAATTAACATCTTGTCGGGTGTTGCGTGTCTAATAAATCCTTCATATTGACCTTGCAAACAGAGTATAATAGAGTAACTATGAATCACTTTATTCCACTGTTGTTGACGTCAGATAGACTGATTTCTAATCTGCCTTTCCGAGAAGATAATAGTTAAGAAAATACACCTGAAAATGACATTATCAGCAAAAAAAAAAGATAATTAACTAATGTAACTGTTAACTAAGTAACGTAAAGGAAATTAAGGAAAGTAACTGCTTAAATCTAATTTTTCAACTTTATCACGGACGATTAACGTGATATTGATGTAAAGGGGGATACGCTTGAACACTTAGAGAAATTTAGTACCTACCTGATATAACAAGGAAAAACAGAACCGAAGAGGTAATCAAGGCTAGAATAAAAAAAGGAAATGATTGATATTTTTCTGCCGAGAAATCGCTTAGTTCACGCCTTCTGTTCCTAAACTTGAAAATTAGGATTTAGAAAACTATTATTCTTGCTACGGTCCTTGGGCGCACATTGGGACGCAGGCGACGCAGAGTAGAGCAGTTTTCGTAATACGTATGGTAGGTAGGAAACTGCGCTGCCCTGCTGTGCCTCCCAATGTGCGCTATTCGTTTCTAATACACGTTTCACAAAAACTGCTCTGCATTGTGCGCCTAACCTAACGGAAGTATTACGAGGCCGCTAGCATTGAGGGGTAAACAACGGCTTATGAAAATTCAACTTTCCAGTCAATTGCTCCTCATATTTAGTAGTCAGAACAGTCCAGAATGTTCTCGACAGGTGTAGAAGGTACTCGAACAGTCTGAAACGTGTACTAGAACAGTTTTTTCCAACAACCAGTCTAGACTATTTTCAATCGTAGGGTCTCTGAAAATGAGGTACTAAGTAGAATAATTGGACGGGAGAGGGACGAACAAAACGGAGAATTAAGACGTTTACAAGAACTGAGTTAACTGTACCCGAACAGTGGTGTCGGCTTCGAACCTTCGGGCTCGTTAAGCCGTCATTGTTATTATTATTTGCAATTGCTATTTGACCTCAGGCAGCCTATTATCCACAAAAATCTGATTCTTACATATGTTTTAATTTAAAAGGAAGATCCTTCAAGGAAGTATAGTTTAGTTTCAATCTACAAATTAATCGGTAGTATAAATACAAAATAATTTTTGACGGAATGTTGAGAGCACAAAATAATTAATTTCTTGCGGATTTTTCTTTAAAAAAAGTTGTGATGTAAAACACCATATTCGTCCAAATAAATATTTCGAAAAACAAATAACATCTCATGAATTTTTTTCATAATTACACCCTTCTAAACTGCTGCTTCATTGGATTTCAAGAGTATGATGGAAGTGATCGCTGACTTCATAAGTTAATCCACTAAAGACTCAGCGTTGCTCAAGTGCTGGTACTCCTTACACCGACATGCCGGATTAGCGAGATAAGGATTATGGACTAGCTATGGGCTACACTAATCCCAGGAAGGGAGCGAAGCCTGAGTAAACGGGCGGGCAGATATTAGCATGTATTCCGCCTCCAGGTGTCTTATCGTGCCCTCCTAGCTTCCCTGAATACAAGAACAGGGGATTTGCCACCCTCCCTGCCTAACGTCGCTAACGCCTCTTTATGAATTTCAAATCAGATTTATATACAATTTTTCACGTCTCCCTGATTTATTGGTGATAGTCGAGGGGGAGGGCCACCGGGGACAGATTTGACAAGATCGAGGTGTGGGGAGGCGAAGCAACACTTTTCTTTATCAGTCATCAGCCGAAAAAAAAAAATAAAATAAAGGGACCGTATTAAAGGCATGCATTGCACTCACCCCCAATGCTCCCTACATCCGTCCCCTCAATACCACCAACAATCTTCCCTCCGCCAAATTAACTCGTTCAGACTCATTCTCATCTTCCCTTTTGAGCGTGTTGGTAAAGATACGGATCCATGGCTTCTTTTACCGCTTTTAGGTTGTGTGCCTTCATCTTATGGAAGATGTGAGAGAGGACATGACTACTAGAGGTATCACCGAGAAGCATTACTTAGGTAGGGACTCAACTTCGCTGAAGAAATAACTTTATGAGAACCGGAATGTGACTTACGTTGTATGGCCTGAAATAATGAATATTATTTTACGATGGTGGTGTTCAAAATTTTACCTTTTCCCAAGCCAAGGTTTTGAGTCAGCGAGTGAATATAAATTAGTCTATAATTACTACAGCAATTAAAATATAATTTCAAATAATCAATTAACTTATTATATAAAATTAAATTAGAGCCTAGCAACGTAGTAAACAACGTTATCTATACAGTGCCTACTTAAAGAACTTTTTTACAAGAATTAAAATTCCCTTGTACCCAAAGAAATCAAATTTCTTTTTTCAGTAAAAAAAATAAATATTTTAAAACTACTTTTTCATTATAATTTTTTTATTTTGTTTGAAACTTAAAATTCTCAATAAATTAGTAAGTAAATTTTTTCTATTTAAAGGGAAACCTATCTCTCATAGTAATTATAATCTTGATGAAACTAAAAACAAGAAAACATTGACATTTTAAGTTGATTTATAATTTGTCATCACTACCCTAGGAGTGGAAAAAATAATGCTGACATCTATTTTTTTTTTTTTTTTTTTTTTTTGTAGCTCCTTGTTCAATTATATAGAATTCATTTTTTTTTTTAAATTATCATTTTCCCTCATTTTATTATTTCTAATCTTTCTATATTCCCTAATTACAAATTGATTAAAATAACACATTTTTATTTAATATATATTTTCTCGTTTCGTTAATGCAGAATAGCATGGGCGTACCTTTCTAAATTTCTACACACTCTTGTATAGTTCGAAGTGTATAATAAGGTTGTCCTGATGTGTAGTGTTTTAGACCAGTCAATATCTAAATATATTGTATATATTTCATTTTAGGAACAGAATGAGGTATATTGCTAACGACCAAATAGAAAAAAAGCTAAACATTAATTATTTTGAACTACTGGTATTGTATTGTGATGGTAAATGTAATTGAAAAATTATGTAAAATATTAAAAATTCGGAAAATCGATAAATTTAAAAAGACATTTGAATACTTACCTAATGTCGATGTTTAAATTATTTTTTAGATTAAATATAAAAATATCTATACACTGATTGACCGCACGCGTGGAAACCACGTGGACTGGGCGTGGCAGTGGGCGGAGCTGTTGGCCACGCCCCCAACACCTGTAGAGCCGCCTCCTCCGCGCCTCCTAATTGCACGCTGTCATTAGGCCCAGTCACCTGCCGCTCGCTCCCAGATAGCGTTTATCTCCTTCCTTCACAAACTAACTTGTTCCGTATCTCATGTCATTGTGTCCTGCACATCCCAACTCCTAAAATACAGTTATTTGATTCCGTCCCCGGGCATTATTATTAGGACTAAAATAATTCCAGTATACAAACATCCACATTTGATGTTCTAAGATTTAATTCGGGGTCAATGCCAATAGTTGAACCACAAAAAAACAATCCTTAATAAAAATATATAATCGAAAAAATATAAATTATAATTTTTTTGCAGATACCATTTTTTTTTTTTAAATAATAGTAAAGATCCGAATTTATATCAAATTTTCTGTCACAAAATCATTCTAATGATAACTAAAAAAACTAATTTGAAGAAGACTTAAAGCTAGATAAAAGGCGGGAACTTTTGTTATTTATTGTTTGTAAAATTACTTCGCTCACTCCTTCTGTCACGGAACTTAAAAAATAGAATTTACAAAACTATAAGTCTTTCAACAGTTCTACACGGATGTGAAACATAACCGCTTACAGCTCGGTATGAACATCACCTTTTTAGAAATAATTGTTGTCTACAATTTTTAAACGGAAGAATGTTAAATTAACCGGAGAATTCACATGATTACATAACCGTTTTGCAGGCAGAAAAAAGTTGAAGGGTAGGCCGAGACGAAGGTGGGAGGATGTGAGGGCTGTTTGGAATGGATGGAGGAAGGTGAATGGAGGTGTGTTGGGTATTCGTGATGTCGGAACCATTGTGTTCGTTAATTCTTAACTTTTTTATTAATAAAATTGTTCAAAGAATTGTTTTTTCTCTCTTAATCCTGATACATAAATAATATAAATTGGTTTAGTGCAGCACTTAAGTGTTAATAATGACTCCGAAGTATTTAAAAACATTTTTCAAGGATACAAACGGAAGAATCAATAAGAAATAAAAAAAAAATAAAAAAGAATAAATAATAAAAAAAGAAAAGAAAAAACCTATGCCCTGTGAAAATTTGAAAAAAATAGAATAACGAATAGAACCTTTCACAATATTTAATAAAATCGAAATATTTGAAGAATAAGTAGGATAAAAATGCAAAGAAAAAGTATAACTGAAAACGTTTCTTGACTAGTAATATTCATAAATGGTAGGTATACAAATAAAAAGTTCAACTTAATAATTTTTTTTTTCTAAATTGCTAATCATACACAACTAGTCTTTGTATCTTCCCTCATTTATAATAAAAGAACTAATTTTCATCGCTAGTTTCATAAAAGTATTGTTTATAAACATAAACATTTTCCAATTGTTTTAGATCTTTTATTATTTACGATACATTTAAATAATTAGAAATATTTTGTAATCAATTCCAATCCGATCTAATAATCAGTGTTCAATTAAATATAAAAAATTTTCGATGTTCTAAATAAATAATGAATATCTAAATAAATAAAAAGTTGAACGTTCATCATAAAACCAACCATCAATAAATAATAAATTGAATATATTAAATAAAATAGCTACTTTATTTTGTTTTATTAATTTCCTTTATCTACCACACAGATGGATTGTTTAGCTGTGAAGCTATTTCATTATTTTTTAAAAGATTAAGAATCATACTAAGAGTAATGTGCCGGAGACACCCGAAATTCCATTTTATAACATATTAGAATTTTAAGAAGTGCTTGTATAATAAATATGATAATAATGACTCGATGATAACTGAAGACTTTCCAGTTTTGTATTTATAATCTCTATACCTCAAGGAGAATAGCTAACAAAAATAAGTGTGGTTGAAGCTGTTTTATGTAAATTTTTACTTTCACTTACCTACTTATGAAATATATGGTAACGGAAAGTATTGAGATCGCGAAAAATTTCGACTTCTGGTTTTTAACGGAAATACACGTTTTAGGGCCCCCCCAAAAATTTCATATAAATTGATCGACCGGAGGGGGTACTTTACTTAATAAATGTTGTATCATTTTCACGTGTTTTTTTATTTACTCAAAAACGGTTGTAATGATTTTGATCAAATTCGTCATGTTTAATGAAAATTAGGTGTTTTTTAATATCAAGTAACCTTTATCATTATTAAAATGTTCTGAAGAGGCTTAAATGGGGAAGGGGCCTTTTTACTTATCCTATAAAGTACCTTTACTTCTGTTTATATGGAGAAATTATCTGTCTCTGGTTTCTCCTAAAAATAGGAAATGACTAAATATGAAATATGAAAAAAAAATCAAATAAACGTATACAGAAAAAAAAAGAAAAATATTTCGTCCTCATAAAACACGTTGAGCCCACGCATGCGCAATAAGCCTTTAATGACAGACCATTTTTTATAATTAAAGCCGTTCTGTTCATTTAATTGAAATTATTTGTTTCGTGGTAACTAAATGAAGATTTGAACACCCACTTAGAGAATTATAAAATCAGATGACTTGGGGTATTATGCATGCATGGCCAAATTATTGCAAGTAAGAACTTTTATATAATAATAAAAAAAATTAGTGTACTTTAGATAGCAAGTAGAATCAAAAATTCTAATAAGTTGTAATAAATAAATAAATTTATAAATTTGTAATAAATAAATAAATATATAAATTTCTAATTTAAGTAAGTTGGTAAGTGAAATTTGTGTGTTGCGCTCATCGCACCAGATTTTTTTCTTTTCCCGTTTGAGTAATCATTTCATCGAAAAGTAGAACATTTGACTTGAATTAATAGCAGGAACGGAAGTTTTGATTTTGGGCAAAGCTACTTAAAAAGTTCATTAAGCCCTCGAGGGAAGTTGAAGAGATGAGAGCAATCAAGGTGAAACACAAGTTGGAACTAGGATGATACCCGCGGGAGCCAGAAACCCATTCCCTCCCGATCTCCTTCCTCCAACTCTAATACACGGATTACTGTAAACTAGAGCTTCTATCAAAACATTTGCATATAGCCATAAAATCATTAGGCATCCTGTTATCAGTTTCGTGCTTCAAGTGGGTTCACCACCCTTAGTTAAACCAGGCGTTTGAATCAGATTACTGTGATAAATATGTCTGTTTCTAGAGGGGATTATGTGCACATATTAGGCATGAATCGATAAAAATAACATTAAGTAAATAAAATAATTAACTACCATTAAATGGGTATAATTAATTTAAGTTAATATTGAAGTCAATAAAAGGAACAGAAAAAAATAATTACTATTATCCTAAATGCTAAATATGTTTGTAATAAACATGAATGTTTTCTTTATTTAATAAAGAGCGATACCTACATTTCACTGTGAGGACAGAATCCAGCCTGATGTAGCATCGCTAAATTTATAAACGTATACTCAAAACCTAGAAAACGAAAGCTATTTTTAAATTATACTGCCATTTCTTTTCAGATTTTTTCATTTGTTTGTTTTTTTCATTTAACGTCACTTTATGCTGTAACGGCTAATTGTACCATTTTACATTGGGAGTCCTAAGTGTTCCAATCAAGGTATAATTAGGATAGTGATCTTTAACGAGTAACTGACATCGTACAGGCTTGGGATCTCCATTTTACGTCCCATCCGAAGGACGGCATAGGCAAAGGATTTTTTACTCTCTTTAAACCCGACTGTGTATATCGTAATATGGCTATACTAACACTACACCTATTTATGTTTCTATTGATTTTTTTCTGTTGGCATGTTCATATATTTGTGTAGGGTGTTACTTGAAAAGTGCATCTGTGATTTTCCTGTACATTCTCTGGTTGTGCACTAAGTACTTTTTATTTGTAGATATCGTTTCGGAAACCCAAATTTAACACATACCCTTTTAAAATCATAATCATGTCGTTTTTAAAGGGAATTATTAATCACTGATCCAACATCTCATTCCTACTCTCCGTTAACAGACCAGCCTCCACCTAGACTGAAACGACTGTGGCCCAGAGACTTTTTACAGCAATAGACCTAAAATACTTTTTTAAATTAAGCAGTAACTCCTTTTAAAAAGAATTTTTTTTTTTTTTAATTTATTAGAATGGATGATCAAAAAATACATCTCATTTGCTTCTTGGGGCATAATGCAGGTGCAAGGTTTCTACGAAAATATCATGAATAATATTGAGATAACAGTAAACAGCATGCAACGTGACAAAAAGGTCCCTGTTATAACTTTAAAAAAATGAATATCACAAAGCCACAACTATGGTATCAGAACCATGAAGCATAACAAAATCACGGGCAAATAATAATTGGCCCCAGATAAGGACTTTCAGTATCAGTTTCAGAATCATGTAGGGGATAAATTCAACATTCTTAATGTCATCGGTCAAAATGGAATGGATGGAACTAGTCTACTTCAAATGCTGTAAAATAGCTCTGAATTACTTTACTAAAATTTTATCAAACTTTAGCAGACAAAAGCTTTTTTAAGAAATAATGAAGTTATAATAAAAACTAGGCTTGTCTAAATTGTCAATAACCAAACGTTTGATGATTCAATGCTACTCCTAACAAAGGGTGTTGAAGAAACTTCATTAAGCACTAATAACTGATAAACGACGATAGATAGAACAACCCTTTGGCGCTATGATTCACACCGGCATTAATTGCGGCTGGTACGGACACCTGAGAACGCCCAGCTGCTCCGCGATGATACCGCGATTCACAAAACACGCAACTCAACAGATGAACAATTGCAATCACGCCAGGGCTACTTCTGTTTCGTGACCTCATCTCATCTCCTTCCAGCTTCCTATTCATCAGCGTTGATGGTACCTATCTTCGGAACGCTGGACTTCCCAGTTGCTTAGAGATACAACATGGGGATTTAGGGGGGTAGAATTAAGAAATTACTACTCAAACCATCAGGGAGAATAGACGATCCTTTCTAAGTATATTTTGAACAAACAGAACATAATCCATATTTTAGATAGAAAAATAAGAAAAAAAAAAGCTTTTACCGCTGGTAGGACTCACATTCTTGGTAAAGGTGAACCGTTTCTCAGTCAGCGGTTTCGCTAAGAGGTGATTGGACCGCGATACTCTCAAACGCCAGGATTTCCCTTTTATATTATTTAAATAAAATTTTCCTCTTTATAGAGCCTGGGTTTACCTCAATGTTTAGTTTATGATCGAAGAAATTTTATTTCACACTATTAAGGAATAAAGAATCATGGATATATATTGCTGTCCATAAAAAGCAACATATAATGAGAATCGAACTACTGGAAATAAAGCTCCTATAGTATTATATTGAGGGGTTACGTTTTATTTTAAGAAATTTCAAACGATTCTATTAATGTTAGTGCTTAACATAAATATGAAAATGAAAACATTTTCTGACAAAAATACCAGCTCGAATACAAGCGTCCTTTCTTTAAAAAAACGATCAAGCGAAATTGAACATTTTTACTACTTTTGATTTAAAATGATGACTGACAGGTAAACAATTATTGCTAAAATAAAAACAATTGACGAACCAATAAATTATTGAGACTGGTTTCAGGTTTATGTTTGGATAATAATAACAATATCCAACACTTTATTATTTAATACTAAGGTTTACAGAATGTCTTAACAGAACTGTACAGACGTTTCATGCTTAAAAGCATACTTCAAGGATCTCTGTTTATAATGGGAAACTGAAATACTAACGTATAAAACAGCGTTTAGAAGATTTTCATAGATCATATTTTATTCATTATTTAATTTTTTTTTCTCTTCTTTATTCCAAATATGACAAACCAGTAAACAATTAAAAATAAAAACGAAATAAACTTACCAAACAAAAGATTAAAACTTCCAATCCAATTGAAAATTGAATTTTCCTGATAGTCAATTCTAGCAATCCTATGTTTCAACTTTCTTCATCCTCTATACTTCGAAGTATCTGAAAAGAAGAAGGTCGCATCACCTTCAAATTTAGAAATTTTATTGAAATACTATCTGAGTGTTCGTTATCTGTAAGTCTGTTAATGCCATTATTTTTACTTTCAGCACAGTATTTGTTACTGATATTTTGTTAATAATACAATTGAAATTTTCTCTAAATATATGTTTAAAAAATGATGCTTTAAATTATACTTAGTAGTGTAGGGTAAGCTTAAGACATTATTCCCCAGCACCTACTAATTAACACTGCAATCCTATTTACACGACAGATTCTTAAGGATTCGACAGGGTGAATTGTTATTATTTCTTATCAAAATCTGCTGTTCCCCAGTGTTCAATATTAGCGCCATTAATATACACAGTCAGTGTAACAGCACTTGTAACAGCAAGTGTAATATATACTTCAGATCTGCCTACAACAGAACATACTCTCACTGCGACATATGCTGATGTTACTTTCCAGGCCTCACAGTATTTGCAGAACCATCTTGATCTTTTTTCAAGAATGGCGTATTTGGCTATGGATTACCACGTATTTTCCTTCTTTAAGCATAGCTTATATCTTTTATTTTGAATAAGGAATCTACCTAATGTTTAAATCAAAAACAGATGGCTTATAGCACAATGGCTTATCTCGTCTTGTTTTCAGAAATTATATTCTTCCATAAAGGTCTTTAATCTACCTAGAAGATAAAAGCTATCGTTTTAATAAACTTTCATTTTTATCTAGTCCTTCACTGATTCCTTAGTAGGAGGTAACTCAAGACAAAGAGCTGAAAAGTTCGATAAGGAACGTTAGTAAAACGTTTAGAAGAAGGCTGAGTTTTTCTCGCCTCGAGGAAAGAGCATTTGTATAACTGTACCCTCGGGAAATGCAAAAGTAGTTAAGGAGCGGAGATTTGTCAAACAGTCAGGGGGGGCTAAGCGGGAAACGATAGGCCGGGCTCCTCAAACTTTACGAATTCACGGCTATTAAAGCTGAATTAGCAGGGGGGGGGGGGCTGGCCTGGGAACCGCAGCACTCCTCCAATTTGGCCCCCCTCCCTTCGGGCTCAGACAAATTGAGAGTTCTGCAAGTTCCACTTCTTCTCCGCTCCCCCCCCCCTTCCAATTATCGCAAATCATTTGTCTCCCATCACCTGGTCGCTCACGCTCTGCTGGTGATGTCTCAACTTAGTCCCTTCCGATCCGCACCATTTCCTGCGGCTTCGTTTCTTCGTTCGCTGCTCTTCCTCTAACAAGTGTACACTCATGTCGGCTGTCGTGTCGAGTCAAAAGTTAATGAGCCGAGCGAGGTTACTTAGAGCCTTAATCGCTTTTCTGCTACGATCTAATACCATTTAGGAAAGTACTACTGGCTAGATCGGAGTGAGGGATTAAAACAAGAAAAAATCAAATGAAACCATACCAATTGACAGTTTCCAACATTTCGATTTATTGACCAAGGTCATTTTTTTTATGGCAACCATTTACATATTAAATGAAACTGTACCTGGCCAAAAAGAGTTTTTTTTTTTTTTTAATAAGGGCGTAAACTACTACGTAAGGGCGTAAACCACTAGGGTCATCATCGCCCTTTATTTCAAATTTCTGTTTATATCTTATGATATAATCCTGTCAATTTTAGAAAGTCGTACAGTTTGTCTGTTACTTTGTCTTGCAGTATACTGTATAAATCGTTTGGTATGTCTAAAAGTGCTCTGTATTCTTCGTATGCACTGCATTCCGTCAAAAAATGCTTCACTGTCAGCGGACAGCCACAAGCCTGACAGTCGGTAGGGTCTTCGCGAGCCATTAAATATCCATGTGTCAAGCGCGTATGACCTATGCGAAGACGCGTCAAGATTACTTCCTCTCTGCGCTTACTCCTATTAGAGGACTTCCATGGAATCACTTCTCTTTTAATTTCATGTAATTTATTTTCAACTAAGTTCAACCACCTGTTTTCCCAACTTTGCTTTATTTTTTGCTTGTTGAGGGATAAAAAGTCCGCTGCTAGAACCCCTCGATAAGGAGTACCATCTGTTATAGCTTTTTTGGCAGCCTGATCCGCTAATTCATTGCCAACTATTCCGCAGTGACTTGGAACCCATACGAAGAATACAGTGCAATTGTTTGTCACGCCCGACTTTAATGAAATTAGGATATTTTGAACTATAGGATTTAAAGAGAAAACATTTTTTAGGCAGATTAAAGCGGAAAGTGAGTCAGTGCAAATAACTATGGTTTTCTTTGTGTCCTGTATAACATTTAAACTTTTATGGATTGCGACGATCTCCGCAGTAAAGTTGCTACAAGTAGCAGATAAGGAAAAAAGATGCTGCCTATCATTGCATATTATCGAGGCTCCTACAAGAGTTACATTAGGCTCCTAAGTAAGTAATTATAAGAGGCTCCTACAAAAAGAGTTTACATTTATCTTTAAAGACACACATTGACAGTTTCCAACATTTCAATTTATTGACCAAGGTCATTTTTATATGGCAACCATGTACATATTAAATGAAACTGTACCTGGCCAAAAAGAGTTTACATTTATCTTTAAAGACCAAAACAAATTTATGTAACAAAGACATAAAATAATTTAAGAGTTTTGCCAATAAATATGTCTGAGATCCTATCAAAAATTTAAACACTATTTCGTAATATAAACTATTTAAACATAAATTCGTATCAATACCAAACTGCTAAAATTTCATAAATGTAAGTTCACACAAAGCGTTTAAATATTCTATTAGAAATGTTTTGATCCCTTGGTTTTTTTTTTTTTTTTTTTTTTTTTTTTTTTTTTTTTTTTAAGTTTTAAGAGAAATTAATGAGGAATATTTTGAATTACTTACAATTTTCAAATTTTAACATTAACAAAACAAAAGAACCCGGTGACTGTTCTTGGCCTCCACCAACCACACCAATCTGGTCATACTAAGGATGTCCCTGGAGTCTGTCACTACTACCCCGATCCACTTCAACTAAGGTCTGTCTCTTTTCCTAGTACTTTTCCATGGAGCGGCCCTGTTATCATCTTCTTCTTAGTCCTATCTTCTTTTATCCATGCCAAATATTCAATCTGCCCAATTTAAAATACTGGACAATGCCAGAAGTGAGACATTTAGCAGAAAATTTCAAATGTTTTCAAGATTTCGATGACTAACCCTAACACAAGCTATATATTTAAAGGAATATACCTATTGTATTACTTTAATATTTTCTTGCAGATATGCTACAGTTCAGGTTCTGATTATTAGGAATTAATAATAATATACTGATACAAAATTTTAAAATGGGGTTGAGTTTTCTCTTTAGTATATGATGAGAGGTAGTAGAGAATATCCGATAATTTCAAAATTGTGACATTAATAGTAAGTTATAAGTTATCGAAAATGTGTATCGGAATGATAAAGGAAGATCAAGAATAAAAAAAATAACCATTCTAATCGTACGCTGAGAATAAAACTGGTAATTTCTGAACCAAACACTTATTATAATTTCTTTTTTTATAATTATAAGTATATAATCGGATCGTATGACGCTCTTACCATTTGAGCCACCAGGCGCATAGCACGGTCAAGTCAATTCCTTCTCAGACCCCCTCTCCTACCGATTTCGCAAAGTTTGCGAATTATATGGGGGAGTGACCTATTTTTCCAATTTAAAAGACATCTTTGCCATTGCCAATTTCTTAAAAATATTAATACAATTATATAGTTTCTAGATAAAGTTCATTGATAATCAGGATTTTCTGTCTAATTTTCTTTATTTGAAGAGCAAAAGTTTCGATCCAAACATGTGGACTCAACAAGCCCTGACATAGATCCACAGGTTTGTATCGAAACTTAGGTTCATCAAATAAAAGAACTTTGACTGAAAATCCTGATTATTCCCTTATCCTATAGAAAACAGCGGCCAATCACGGACCTCCAATTATTTTTCTTAATTTTTCTCCAATTTTATTTTTGTCATGATGATTTGAAAAATATTATTATAATTTTAAAATATTTTTTATAGGATGAGAAAAGAATGGCCTTGGCAGGGATTCGAACCCGGATTTCCGCATGACTAATACGGCGCTCTTTCCACTTGACCCATCAGGAATACGAGTATATTTTAAAATTATAATAAGAATTTTCAAGTCCTCATGAATAATAGTTGAAATTACATATGTTTATATATATAATAATATATAGCAAAGATTCCACACACTGCTTGTAGTTAGTATGCATATGTATACACCAAGAGCGATTGACATATATTGTACATTAATTGATTAAGGATAGGATGATGATGTATGCGATGGTATATTAGTTGGCTTAGTATTAAGATGGACAAGGTAATGGCAAGAGGCTGTAATGGGCCGCAAGCAATGTAATTAACCCCTAGCTCATGTTGTAGGGGTCACGTGACGAGCGGAGGGCCGCGGCACCCGAAACCAACGGCATCTTCCCGGTACCGACCTCAACATCACAAGAGCCCATCATCTACGATGTCAAGTGATCTGTCACCTTCCAGCGCCGGGAGTAACTGTGCCAAAACGTATACATGTATAATATTTTGACCCCTCCGGAGTCCGTAAGATATGTAAGTCCTTAACCCTTCCGTATGCATAATAGATATGTTCTGAATATGTAGCTATATTATAATCTTAAGGTCATTATAACCAAAAAGCATAAATTTCATAGATGTTATTACTAAATTGATTACAGAGATGAGAGATGGTCAACTGTTCTTCAATTACGATAGGTTAAAAAATGGTCAGGATTTTCAGTTTACAATGATTTTATTATGGTAAACCAACGTTTCGATCCAACTTGTGGATCTTCATAAGGGCTAAAAGAAAACAAATATATGAGTATCTATGCTAGAGGGTGACATGTATCCATTTATTGTCACCCTCTACCATAGATACTCACATATTTGTTTTCTTTTAGCCCTGGTGAAGATCCAAAAGTTGGAGCGAAACGTTGGCTTACCATAATAAAATCATTGTAAACAGAAAATCCTGACCATTTTTTAACCTATCGTAAATTGATTATAAATAATAATCCCTCTAATTATATGAGATAAGTGGTGGTTACTAATATGCGTAGACTAGCAAATACTTCCAAAACCAGCCAAGTACGATTTCCTCTTAGATCTTTAATAGTTCAACTAGATTATCATAAGGTATAAGGATTTCTACCAAAAGTAGTTAAATCACATAAAAAATACCATATAGAAATAAGGTAAAAAATATTTAAGAAAATGCTTGGTTGATTTGGAACTATACGCTTCAGATAATTGTGTGAAAATTATTAATCAGTGAATAGAAGATCACTCAACGATATTGAAAATATACTTTAAATTTAATCATTATTCATTTTTTTTTCTGGTATGAATTATTTTATAAATCATTTTTCATTTAATGCTCATCGATAATTCATCTTAATTTGAAAAATATAAAATTCGAGTAAAGTCGTGTTAACATATCAAAGTTCCACATGAGCAGTAAAATCAAAGATTATTGAAGGTCGAGATGTTAAAATACTTTTTTACACAAAGTTTTAGGAAATAATATAATACTCAAATTTATTCGTTATTATTTACATATTATAATTGTCATGATAAATTACGATATTTCGCACCTTCCGTGGAATACTGTAACATCTCGAAAATCTAATCTGTTGGGAAATGGCGCTTAAAGTTTTTACTTTTTTCATTTTGCCTTTTTTAATTATTGTTTTTTTTTTCTGATCGTTGATTTTATTGGCAGAATTTGTTACTTAACTATTTTTCTTTTGATTTATTTTTCACTTTACCTGATTTGCGACCACTCATTTGCTGAAAAATTTTCCGTTAATTCCCCCACATTAGTTCCACCTCTCCTCGGCCAACTAAACAACTAAACTTATTACAGTTTATACCACATAAAGATAACGTCATTTTGAATGACTTGGTGTAAAAAAACTCAAACTCGAATTTTTCGGAGATGTTACAGTATTCCACGACAGGTAGGATTTAACAATGGTCAACAAAAAATTAAGTCTTAGAGGAAGAAGAATCTTCGCGCATGATTTATAAGGCGTTAAACTTTGTAACCTTCTAATGTTAAATAGATTTTTGAGCTAATAATCCAATCCTCATAAATATAATAAAAAAAATGTATTAATCTAAAATAAATTAATCAGAATAATCAATTTTAGGACTATACACTTTTATTGGATGTTAAATTGCTTACATAAGAAAAACTATGGTTTAAAAAAAAAAAAATCATATTAAAACATTTGATCATAATAACAGACTGTCACCAATATGGGTTTCATAAAAATAAATATTTTAACTTTAACCTTACAAAATTATATGTCATATGTTATTTTACATTCACTGAATAGTATTTATGAATAATTGATAGATTAAAAAATACACTGAGGATCAAATGGTTAAAAAAAAAGGTTAATGAAAAAATAAATTTAAAATTGCGCTCTGGTAACCACCACTCCCCGCACTATTAAACCATATGTCTCAGTTAAAACTAAATACGTTTGTACAATAATTCGTCTTTCAATTTGATTAAATTTAGCTAAAATTCGATTCTTATCCAAAATAATTGTACAAACTCTTATTAATATACTAAATGAAATTTTAAAAATGCACAAAATAATGTAATTTATGAAAAATATGCTCATTTTAAAACATACACTTTAGGTTATAAAAACATATCTTTTATGTTGTGATAAGATTTTTAAACATCCAAGGAAATCACGACAGGTCTTCTAGCTGTAATGATTTCATGGTATCATGTTATAAATGCAGAAGATGAAATATAAATTTATTTTTAACATTGTGTCATATTATGGACATTTTTGGATGGCTGTGTTTGTTAACTAGTCCACTATAATTTATTTGATTGTAATTATAATAATTTACTCACCATTAATTTAACTATTATGATTATTATTTATTTAAACGTTTTATATAACATTTATTATATGTATATCTATTGACATTGAGTTGAATTTTATATTAAAATTATTATTTTATAAAGTGCAATATGTATATATAAATATTCTTTAGTTAATTTTTTTTTTAATTTCTAAATATTCAGGCAGGTATACCAGTTTCGCCGTGATTTCCTATTTATATGAAGAAGTAGAGTCATTTTTATTTTCTCAAAAAAGTTCGTACCATTATTGTACTAATTTGAAAGTCATGATAATAAATTATGAACCATTAAATTGGTAAATATAGATATTGTATTTATTATTAAATATATACTACTTTTGTTAAACAAGAGTTAGTGTTATGTATATCATTTCTTGTTATGTTTTTCATTGTACATAGTGTTGCAATTTACGTTTTAGAGATGTTAATACAAAATTATTATTTAGTGTAGATCAATAAATTTTCGTTCTATCAAAAAATTTTTGCATATTTTTTACCCTACTCCCTTTTATACCAAAAGGTACCAAAATCAATATAATTTATATTTTGTTACATTTTGATACTGAAATGGCTTAGGCAATATTGTTACGGTAAGTGTATCTCGTTAGTTGTTATTAATTAATGCATACAAATTGAAAAATATTTTAAAACCCTTTGAACTTAAAAGGATTATTGATAATCGAAATTCATCTTCTCAGATTACTAGTAGTGTTTCAAACAGATCCAATTAACACAAAGGGAATGCTGTGGTCAATACTAGTACCCAATTCAGCGATTCACTATTCAAGAGATACTTAGTGTATGTGTTTGGTAACTCTAAGCCAATGCGTTTGCAAAACAACACCCAGATAAATGGATAAATATAAATAATTGTATCATTATGTGAAAAGTAAAACTCGTAAATTAAACCTAAAAAGTTATTAATTTATTATTTACCATTAATTTAAACACATCTGTTCTTTACTACCACTCTCACCTGTGTCCATGACGCACTAAATACGCACTATAGGGTGTGTACTTTAACGTGTGGATTAAAAGGTGACCATTAATTTAGTCTCATTGTTGATAATCATTCTGTTTAAAAAATAATTACATTAAACAGTTAATAATTCTTTTTTAAAAACAAATTTAACCATATGCCACCTACAAACTCTATTATAGAGGATATTCCTTGTGTAAAATGGATACAGAGATGAATTTAATTGAATTAATTTTGTTGTGTAAAGAAGAAGAAAATGTATTACATTTTTTTTTTCAAGATAATAGTGTCTTACCTAAGTTTAAAAACTATGATCTAGGGGGCACAATATGAAATTGAACTATAAACAAAAAAAGTGGGTTTGCAATATGAGAAGTTGCAGATCTTCAAAAGGTTTATTCTCAAATATATGGTTTGAACAATCAAGACTACCATTAAGACATGGCTGTTTTTTTCCAGTTTAGCTCGATATATTTTTTATATATCGATATATTTTCATTGTTTTTAATTGATTTAAAATAAATATTTCATTAACCTGTATTCTTGTTTACCTGGTCATAAGGTAATTAAAGCGATTACTTTTAAAGTGATCATTTGTTGATAAAAAGTAGCTGTTTAAAAATTAATTGTAGAAAAGAGGTCTTAATGTAGAAAAGAGGATTAATTTCTGTTTTAATAGTTGACACCTATTTAAGCCCTAAAACATTGTATAAATATATTAAAAAGGATATCAAATGATTCTCATGAACTCAATGAGTACCATAAAAGTAATTAAATCATAATTGAACTTAAATAAACCAACTAAAAAGCTTATTTGACTTGACTTCCACCTTTTTGAAACAGGCTAGCAGAAACCAAGTTTTCAGGCCACTAGAAAATTTGCCATTATAACCTCTCACAAATAAGCTTGAGTTTTCATCAAACTAATGTCGATGGCAGCACAGCTCACTAGTATAACTTGGCAAATTCCCACCAAATTTTTAACCAAAATAATCAACATCTGAATCTTATTATTTACACTTTTTGTACAAAATGTCAACTACTGGAAGACTGTCAACTTATGGTACAGTTACCCTACTACCCTCCAGCCTTCTTTTGTTAAAACGGAACATCTTCAATCCGCTCCATCGCAAAGTTACAAGATGGATGAAATCAATGTTTTAAAAGTATATTATACCAAGAATGATTTTCAGTACATTTCTGAAGATGAAAAAGATTTTTAAAACCTCTCGAAAATATGGCCAACAAACAACAGTCATTATAAAGAGAAACAGATAACTGTGTTTAATTGTACATCTATGCTTTCCAGTAAAATTAAGAAAAGTGGATTCAATTGTTAATTTTTTATTTATATGTGAGGCGTTTGCTATCAAAACCAGCTCATTCCACATTTTTCTGAAATCCACTTTTTTGCATATTTTGAAAGTTTAGAGGGTCCTCCATAACCTGACGAAGGGATATAGCTCAAATCCAGCTAATTCCAGGGAGGAAGGCCAGAAGAAGAAAACCAAGAATGTGAGCCGATGTATTATGACGACAAAAATTTCATTTAAATAACGAGCCTTCTTTTTCCTCTCTCTCCTTGCTTTCTGCATTTTATTTACAATATTATTTTTCTTTGATAAAAAAAAAAAAAAAAACATTCTATTCCGTTTGGCGTTGTATTAGGACTTTTTTTCACATTGTGCCACAGTTTATGTCTCAACTGTTAAATTTCAGATAAATATTAAGTGGATTTATTAAAAACTCAAAAGAGTAAAGACACAAATATTAACTGGTATACAGGAAAAACCCAATTTTACACAACTTAATTGAAGAAAAAACTGAAAAAACAACATCGTGTAGTTAAAAAAAATCGTGTTTTTGCATCAAAATCAGCTCATCCCAACCTAATTAGTGTAATTACGCCTAAGGCAATGCGCCTAGAATGAAAATGAAAAACTAATCAAATTCTAGGCGGTTATACCTGCAATTAGAAAATTAAAAAAAAAAAATTAGCTTTAGTACTGTGGACGTGAGAGGTTTTTTGTCTCTCCTGTAAAATTTCTAAAAATGGAATGAGCTGGATTTGATAGCAAACGCCTCATGTGAAAAAAATACATTACATATTGTTGCAAGGTGTCCTAATATTTAACTTTCCATTCAATCTAACCAATTAGATGTTTATTCACTTTTTTAAATGCTAAGTTGAGTCATATATAGCTACTTCATATTTTGCAACCGGGTTAGGGGAATGAGAAAGGTGAGGTGCTTTTGAAGAGAAAAAAAAAAAAAACTGAAATGTCCAGGAGAGGGGAAAAATGATAAAAATAAAACAAGGTTAGAGACGACAGGGCTAGGTCTAATGGGCGAGATCGGGGCTAAATGATGTAGCGGAGTCCCCGAAGACGAGGAAAAAAGTCCAGGGGTTGCTAAAAGCAAAGGCTCGTCAGGGTCTCCCAAGGGGCTCCACCGCCTCCCTAATCAAGTGATTAATACCGTTCGGGGTAGACAGATAGGTCCTTCTGATTAATGCCTCTTCCGCTATATGACGTCCCATATCCGATTATCCGGCATTATCTGGCATTTCGGTTAGGAAAAGGAATGGAATATTTTTGTAAAGATATTACACCTCCATTCCTATATGTAAAAATACAAATGCGCATAATCCTAATATCAGCATTATTATTTAGGTAATACTGTAGCAGCCAGCGAATTATCAAAGAGCGATTTAAATTTCTTTGTACAAATCAAGCATGATTTTTTTTTTTTACTTTTATGGATTTGATGTGCGAATTAATACCTGTCAGAAAGACACTGACAATCAGCGATTTTAAATTTTAAAATAAAAATCATATATAATTATTTAGTTTTTTTTTTTTGGGGGGGGACGTAATTATCTATTTCAATCCCTGCTTTGAAGGGATTCACGAAAAATATTGGAAAAAATATAAATTTAAAATGATGAAAAAAGAAACGCGAATTTCTTACGTTGCACGAGAATCACTCTTAAATATATTAAAATAAATTTGCCGGAAATTATCATCATATCATATACTTATTTCTAAGAGCCTTTTTTTTTTGCCGGTACGCCATAACTTCCATCAAATTTCATGAATGAAGTTATAAGCCCGAAAACGGCGGTATCTAAATGCTGTCAATCTTTTCAGGTTTTCAAGGAGAACATAAATTTTTTTATTTAAACCCTTCGTTTGCGATTTGTAAGCGAAAATTTCAAAATGGTCGCAGGTCTTTTTCGAAAGTGCCATTTTTTTCACTTTGTCGAGACGAACATTATGGATATAGGTATATTCCTAGTATTCCATTGTTGCCGTCGTTTCCAAATTACAAGCAAAAACCTGCTATTTCAGTCAATTTCGCTTTCCGCGAAACCGATATATGTATTTAAGTATGTGGCGTTTTCCAGGGTGACATCTATTTCTGTGTAAAATAATCATGCACAGATGACCATATCGTTGCTTCAGATATAGTGTTCAAAGAGGTCCTGTAAACACGTAAATACTATGTAAATAAGTAAATACCTTAAACAAAAATAAATAATCTCCAATTGAAACACCCATTCTTTACTTCAACCCTCACCTATGCCCATGACGCACTACATTTGCACTATACGATAGGAGAGTGTGCGAATGCTTCGCACGGGTCAGCTAGTATATATTATTTCTCAAGGCCTTTTCTTTGTCGGTACGCTATAACTTCCTTAATACTTCATCAAATTCCATGAATGAGGCGCCATTTTAAAGCTTTCCAGAACGGCTGCACCGTAAAAATACAAATCACTCATTTCGCCTTCGATTGCGAGTTATAAGCGCAAAACCACGTTTTTCTTTTTTTCTAGAGAATGGTCGTAGAGGTTTTTGAATGGTGTCAATCGTTTCAGGTCTTCGAGGAGAACATTTTCGGTCATATACATTTTTTCGATTAACCCCTTCGTTTGCGAGTTGTAAGAGAAAAACTGCAATTCTCAGCGAAAATGATCGCTGGGCTTTTTGGAAGGTGTCATTCTTTTAATTTTGTTGAGACGAACATTTTTGGTTAAACGCACTTTTCTGATTGAGGTCATGTAAATACGTAAATAATATGTAAATATGTAAATACCTAAAACTTATGTTTATGCCTACAATTCAAGCACATCTGTTCTTTACTTCAACCCTCACCTGTGTCCATGATGCACTAAATACGCAATATAAGAAGCACTATGTGGTGTGTACTTCAATTTAGTTGGATTTAAGTAGGTTAGAGTACGAATGCTAGTTAATGCGAATAAAGTAGTCGTAAATGCGAATTAAAATGTCGTTAATAATTAAAATGTTTTCGGTTTAAGGAAACCGAATTAATTAATTAACTTAACGGTTAATCAGAAAAAAGAATTATTTAAAAATTATAGTATTTTAAATAATGTCGTATTGTATTATAATGGAACATTAAAAATACTCAGGCAAAGGATATAAAGCTCAGCTAAGAGATACGGGAATAAATGGGTTAGGGGTGCCAGACTGATGTAATAGAGAGCATTGAAAAATAAAGCAGATGTTTTCTTGAGGAGGGGGGCAAGACATGAATGCAAACTGCCGGGCCCTAGTATATTGTGAAGTCGTGTCCGAGCAGACGTCCAATAAAGAATTCCGACACACAAAGATATTGCACACATATTGGTGTCCTCCCCCTGTCTCTCCGATATATATTATATTAGTTTAGTCCTCGCCCGGTTATTGAAGGACTGCCCTTCTGCCCCGCTTCACAATAACCCCTCGTCGTCTCCAGAATTTTATATACTAGCTCCCCCCCCCCCCCCCCAACATCCAACATTAATAATATTCTTTTAAAAAGGAAGAAAAAAAAAGAAAATCAAATCATAGCATACAGAGTAAACCATACAGTTATTGACACTCAGTTAAGTTATTGACACCCCCACTGTAACTTAAAGAAATAAGTGAAAAATTCCTAATTTTATTTCAAAGATATACATGAATCTAAGTAATTATTAGAAAGAAAATACGTTATAAGGGTCCTTAAAGTCATCTATGAAGTAAGACTTTAACAAACTAACCATATGGAAGATTTCACAATTAAATCCGCAGGGTGTCAATTTTTTTTTTCTATCTAGTTTTTGCACTTTTAACAATAAATATTGCCATAAGGTAAAACTATTGAACTTTTGGCTCAAAAAAACCTCTTAAGTCTTTATAAGGATAGATAAAGAGGAGCTATAGGAAGTTTTAATTTGATCCCTTTATAAAAAGTATTGTATTCAATTTCACCACAGAAATGTAGTCTTAAGGGTGTGTTGAGGGGTTACTAGGTAGAATATTAGTTGGTAATAAAGGGTAAAATATTCAATTCAGTGATTGCGAAAAACATTGAAGAAATTACTACGAAAAGCATTGATTGAGAAGATTAAATGGGTGAAAATTCACTACTGTTGCAGAATGTAAAGCTTTAAAAAAAAGAAGCTAAAAATCACTGCTGATACAGATGGCAGAGAAAGATTTCAATCGTTAGCTGGTATTTTTTTTTTTTTTTTTTTTAATTGAAATACCTTGGTTACAAACTAGAGTTAACAGGTTACTTATCAGAGTTAAGGTAACTTTATCCTATAAAATAACCTTATAAGGGAAATAATTAACGTTTTGAACTCATATACTTTACGATAATGTAAGATAGGATGATTAATAGCCAGGATTTTCAATTAAATCTTTTTTTTATTTTGGAAAGCCAACGTTTCGATCCCTGCATATGGATCTTCAACAGGGCTTCTGAGTCCAGAGTAATACAGAGCCTCGGGAGTCTCCGTTATAAGTTTTGTCACATTTTTACGTCTTTAGCGATGTTCTCAAAAACGGCTCTAACAAGTTTGAATAAAGTTTAATGAGAATAAAGTATTCTTTAATATCAGGTAGGTTTCATCACCATAGAAATGTTCTGATGTGGCTAAAATATCGAATGAAAATTTCCTTCCTTTGAAGTCCGTTTGATTTTAATTGTGTGGAGAAATTAACTGTCTCTTATTATGTCAAGTAATAAGAAACGTCTAAATATGAATAATTATACAATTTGATAAACATTTGCCGGAAGAAGTTTCGACAAGTTTAATGACAGTTAAGTATTCTTTAATACCCTAAAACGTAGCGGACTTGATGCTCAGTTAATATTTATTAGTATAATCACTAACAATCCGCCGTATGGATGTAGAGTATCAAAGTGGTTTTCAGTGTTTAAAACCAATTACATACAACTTTAACATCAATTTGCTCCATCTTTTTGCGGAATTTAAATAGACCTAGGATCTACCTAGAGGAGAACTAATAAAGAATTTAGAAGACTTGGGTTTCCGACGAAAAATTACCAACTCAAAAGAATGGCTAATTATACCGAGTATTTTTTAGTATTGAGAGCCGAATAAATCTGAGTACCTCGAATAAAAAAATAGGTGCGATGCGCGCAAAATATTGAAACATATTCAAACTTTCACTAATCAAACTATTCGGAGTATAAACCAACTTGTTTTGATAATTGATTAAACGCAATTTAAAAAATCTGGTGCGATGCGCGCAACACACAACTTTCACTTATCAACTTACTTAGATTAGTAATTGGCGTGTTTTTAATTGCTATTTCTCAAAGTCACATATTTTCCACATTCGTTTCTTATTTTTGTTTTTATTTGCTCTCTAAAGTACACTATTATTTTCATTATTAAATAAAAGTTCTTACTTGCGATAATTCGGCAATGCAAGCATAATACTCCAAATCGTGTGATTTTATAATTCTTTATGTAATTGTTGAAAATTTCATTTAGTTACCATGAAAAAAATCATTTTAATTAAACAGACAGAACGGCTTTAATTATAAACAATGGTCTGTCATTAAAAGCGTGCTCCGCATGCATGTGCTCAACGTGTTTTATGAGTTGGCGGAATATATTTCTTTTTTTCTCCTGTATATGTTTACTTGATTTATTCATATTTCATATTTAGCCAGTTTTTATTTTTTAGGTGAAACGAGAGACAGATAATTTCTCCATATAAACAAATACAAAGGTACTTTATATGAAAACAAAAAAGGCCCTTTCCCCATTTAAGTCCCCTTAGAACATTTTAATAATGATAAAGATTACCTAATATTAAAGAGTACTTGGTTTTCATTACACATGACGAATTTAATCAAAATCATTAAAGCTGTTTTTGAGATAACCGAAAAAAGGTAAAAATTGGAAAAAAAGTTATAAAATAAAGTGCCCCCTCCGTTTCACCAATTTTGATGAAATTTTGGCTATAACATGCTGGACACATACATA